>PVIW01008351.1:0-51583 GCA_004026585.1 Noctilio leporinus
ACTATTTACAATAGCCAAGTGCTGGAAACAGCCTAAGTGCCCATCAGTGGATGATTGGATCAAAAAACTTTGGTACATTTACACAATGGAATTCTATATAGCAGAAAGAAAGAAGGAACTTGTACCCTTTGCAACAACATGGATGAAACTGGAGAGTATTATGCTTAGTGAAATAAGCCAGTCAGTGAAGGACAAATATATGATCTCACCCGTTATAGGACAATAATGAGCAAAACTAACAACAAGCAAAACAGAACCAAATATATGAATACAGTGAATAGGCCTTCAGTGGTCAGGGGGAAAGGGGTTGGGTGGAGCGGGGAGGCAGAGGCAAGGAAGGGGAGCAGTTTAGAGAAGAACTTAGTATAAAGGAATCATGGACATGGACAACAGGTGAGATTGACTTTGGGAGGAATGGGTGGGTGGGGAGGGGGACAGAGGGGAGCAAAAAGGGGATGGATGTAATACAACAACAATAAAATTTTTTAAAAAATGAAAAGAAAAGAAAGAGCCATCGGCAATATTTAGGGATCACTAAGAACTGCATGACCAGCCACGTCTAGTTTTCTGTATCAGACAAATATAGTCAGTTCTGTCTTCCCTTGAGAAAAAAGAATCCATGGGATCTCAAGGAATGAATTAACACCGTGATTACGTACCACAGACTCTCTGGATGCACAGCATCCTCTCCTCTTTCTTAAAACGGCTTTTGTTTTCAGCAGTTTAGTTTTTGAAGCTTATGTGGAAACCTTTTTCCCCGTTTTTTTGATAATGTTACATATGTCTTCTGAGCTGCTTTTAAGATACTTACATTTATTTCATGTTAGGTATAGGCCAGAAATTTCAGTTGCAAGAATTCTGTAGAGCTACTCACAAGGCTCAGATGAGTTTTTTGTTCTAGACTGTGTTGGATCTGTTCTACCGAAGTTGTAGAGTATTAAGAAAAATTTTACAATGAAATTGGCTATCAGAAATGAAACCATGCCACTGAAAAGCTTTAGAACTAAAAGGAAACTGATATTCTAATTCCATAAATTCAGGATGATTTTATTCAGTATTCATCTCCAAGTCAGTTTCTAAAATCTTGGGGCTTAGTTCTCCACCACTCTCATCTATTTTGTTTATTATGAAGAAAGCTTTCTAAATTCTTAAAGGAAAGTATTAGCTTTTGGGGTATGTCTATGTTTGCAATATTACAAACAAATTATTGCATATGGCAGTAATACTATTTAGTATATGTTTTATTTGCTTAGTCACAGCAATAATGTAAGGCCTGGAACTGTTGTTTCTTTTACTTTTCACCTTCCTCAAATGGCTTTTCTCATACTTTCTTGAGTCCACTCATCTTTCCTTCTTTCCCCTTTGATCACACCTTTTTGCGTGCCACTTCTAATCTCCTGTAGATTGGGAAATAGGTAAATATTATATATTAAATAATATTTACCAAAGCTCTCACTGAGTAATTGGAAACACAATATAGGCTTTCATGCTGGTGTAGTTCCTTTTCTGTTTACTTTTGAAATGTGGTTGACAATCTTGAAATCTACAAGGAAGTGGAGTACAGGACATTTCTCTAACCTAAACCTACTAAGAAGGCAATAGTATTCGCCCACAGTACAGGGGAGAAAAAGGAGGCTTACGGTTGTTCATATAGGAAATAATATAATGATTAATAGATAATAAAATAAGAATAAACTGTTTGTTGTACCCACAACCATAAACCTACTTTGCCTCATTCTGTGCTTGATTGAAGATTGTCTCTGATCCATGCATTTGAATAAATGTGCAAAATACTATAGGTCTGAGAAAAAACTGAGATTTAATTCTTTTTGTTTTGTTTTGTTTAAAGATTTTATTTCATTATTTTTTTTTTTTGGAAAGAGGGGAAGGGAGAGAGGCAGAGAGGGTGAGAGATATTAATGTATGGTTGCTTTTCACCTGCCTCCAGCCACAGACCTGACTGGAGACCTGGTTTGCAATCCGGTTATGTGCCTTGGCTGGGGAGTCGAACCTGCGACCTTTGGGTTCGCACGCCAACGCCTTGTCCACTGTGCTACCAGCCAGGGCTTAATTCTTTTATACATATTTTAATTTATAGTGTTGAATTGCTTTCCATATTCTACAGTTTTCCTTAGACCAATAAACTGCTCCATTTAGAAAGGAATGAACAGGTTACATTCATTTTAGAGCCAAAGTATGAGATATGCTCAGAAGTCCTATGCTCTTGATCTAGGACATGAAAGAAGCACTTTGTCAGGGGTTCTGGCTTCCTGGGCCTTCCCCTTTACCAAGGAAATACATGGAAATATGAGAAAATGACTGACAAAACAGAAGCACCGCTGGACAGATCTTTATGAGTAAATGAAGCACTATTCCTTCCAAATGTCAGGGTTCTCCAAACAGAGTGAATGCTTTCGATGATCTGTTTCACATGCTGCCTTCTCACTTTAAAAAACAAGCATTTATTTGTATATATGTACACACAGTTCCAGACAGTGATTGCAAGCAAATTCAAAAAGAGGAAGAGGTGAACTGCTGTGGATCCAGGCATGGCAGACTGCTGGTAGCAGAAGCTCCGAACGTTCAAAATAGCAACAGCACAGCCACATTATTTGTTCTTATTAACAGGGGTGAGTAGGAACAAACGGCAGTAATACGACTCACTTTTCTTTTAAATTTAATTTTATTGTTGTTGTATTACAACTCACTTTTAAAGTCGGAGCCATCCAGATTATGTGAAATCCAGCCATCACAGAAAATTGATTCTAGGAAATACATTTTTAAAAATCCAGATAGTAAAATGTTAATTTCAAAATGGAGTGTCAAATAGATTTTAATATTAGTTTTTCTAAAATAAAATCATTAAAAAATTATTCTTTCTTTCTTAGACAAAAACTTTTATGGTGCTGACACTGAATGCTATGAAGTTCAGTGATTATTTATTAATTTCATGTAGTATTTTTAAAAAGATTTATTTTATTATTTTTAGAGAGAGGGGTAGGGAGAGAAGCAGAGAGGGAGAGAGACATCAATGTATGGTTGCCTTTCACCTGCCTCCAGCTACAGACCAGACTTGCAACCTGGGTGTGTGCCCTGACTGGGAATCCAACCAGCAACCTTTGGGTTTGCAGGCTGTCACCTTATCCACTGTGCCACCAGCCAGGACATATTAAATATTTTTTTAAAACATACTATGTATTTCAAGTATTAATCTATTTTTTTTTCTTTTTTGAAATAAAGACTGTCTATTTATTCAATACATTTTGGGAAAATTGACAGATATATGCAAAAAGTTGAAACTGGATCACCTTCTTACACTTCACACAACAATAAATTCAAAATGAATTAAATGCCTAAATGTAAGTTGTGTAATCATAAAGATCCCAGAAAAACACATAGGCGGTAAAATCTGAGACATTTCTTGTAGTAATATTTTTTTCTGATATATCTCCTTGGACAAGGGAAACAAAAGAAAAAATAAACATGTATCATACTTATTTTTGAAATATATATGTATCATGAGCTTCTCATTGCATTTGGGATATAATGCTCCGGTATTGAATCTGGAATCTTTAGAATGGGAACCCACTTCTCCAAAATTACTTGACTCAGTTTTCCCATAGTTCCAATATGATGACCTGTCTTTTTGTTTTTAATTAAATTTTATTGTTGTTGTATTACATCCATCTCCTTTTTCCTCCCCTCTATCACCTTCCCCACCCATCCATTCCCTCCCAAAGTCAATCCCACTTGTTGTCCATGTCCATGGTTCTTCCATACTAGTTCCTTGACTAAAGTGCTCCCCTTCTTTGCCTCTTCCTTCCCCTTCCCACCTTTCCCCCTCTCCCCCTGCCCACTGAAGGTCTATTCATTGTATTCATGTATCTGGTTCTGTTTTGCTTGTTTGTTTGTTTTGTTCATTATTGTCCTATAATGGATGAGATCATATGGTATTTGTCTTTCATTGGCTGGCTTATTTCACTAAGCATAATACTATCTAGTTCCATTCATATTGTTGCAAAGGGAAGGAGTTCCTTCTTTCTTTCTGCTGTGTAGTATTCCATTGTGTAAATGTACCAAAGTCCTTTGATCCAATTATCCACTGATGGGCACTTGGGCTATTTCCATCACTTGGCTATTGTAAATAGTGCTGCTATGAACATATCTGTACATAGGTTCTCATGAATTGGTGTTTCGGGGTTCTTCAGGTCCTAGTAGTGGAATTGCTGGATCAAAAGGAAGTTCCATTTTTAGTTTTTTAAGGGAACTCCATACTGTTTTCCATAGTGGCTGCACCAGCCTGCATTTCCACCAAGAGTGCACCAGGGTTCTCTTTTCCCCACATCATCACCAACACTTGTTGTTCATTGATTTCTTGATGATTGCAATTCTGACAGGTGTGAGGTGGTAGTTATTGTGGTTTTAATTTGCACCTCTCTGATGCCTAGTGATGTTGAGCCTTCTCTCCTATGCCTCTGGGCCCTTTGTATATCCTCCTCAGAGAGTTGTCTGTTCAGGTCATTGCCCATTTTTTAATTGGGCTGTGTGTCTCCCTGGTGTTGAATTGTGTAAATTCTTTACATATTTTGGATATCAAACCCTTGTCTGAGGTATCATTGGCAAATATGTTTTCCCATATTGTTGGTTCCCTTTGAATTTTGCTGGTGTTTTCTTTAGCTGAACAGAAACTTTTCAATTTGATATAGTCCCATTTGTTGATTTGTTCTTTAATTTTCTTTGCCCTTGGAGAAGTATCAGTAAACATATTTCTGTACAGGATATCTAAAATTTTACTGCCCATATTTTTCTCAAGGACCTTTATGGTGGCACTGCTTGTGTTTAAATCATTTATCCATCTTGGGTTTATTCTGGTGTATGGTGTAAGTTGGTGGCCTAGTTTTGTTTTGTTTTGCATGTTGCTGTCCAGTTCTTCCAACACCATTTGTTGAAGAGACTGTTTTTACTCTATTTTATGTTCCTTCCCCCTTTATCAGATATTAGTTGACCATAGAGTCCTGGGTTTATTTCTGGGATCTCTAGTCTATTCCATTGACCTATATGTCCATTCTCATGCCAGTACCAAAAACAGTAGCCTTGTAGTATAGTTTGATGTTCAGTACTGTGATTCCTTTGAACTTTGTTCTTCTTTCTCAAGATTGCTGTGGCTATTTGTGGGCATTTTTGACTCCATATAAATTTTTGAAGTATTTTTCTATCTCTGTGAAATATGTTATTGGTATTTTAATGGGGATTGCATTGAATCTATAGATTGCTTTTGGTAGTATGGACATTTTAATGATGTTAATTCTTCCCATCCATGAACATAGTATATGTTTTCATTTATTTGTATCTTCCTTAATTTTTTCTTCACTGTTCTTTAGTTTTCTGAATATAGGTCTTTTATGACCTTGGTTAAGTTGATTCCTAAGTACTTTATTATTCTTGTTGCTATGGTAAGTGGGATTTGTTTTCTAGCTTTTATATCTGATTTTTATTATTGGTATACAAAAATGACTTTGATTTCTGAATATTTACTTTATATCCAGCTATTTTGCTACATTTGCTTATTAGGTTGAATAAGTTTTTGATGGAGCCTATCAGGTTTTGTATGTACACTATCATGTCATCTGCAAACAATGACAGTTTGACTTCCTCCTTTCCAATTTGGATACCTTTGATAGCTAGAACTTCCAAAACAATGTTGAACAAAATAAAAAAATGGGACAGCCTTATCTTGTTCCTAATCTTATGGGGAAAGCTTTTAGTTTTTGCCTGTTGAATATGAATATGATGTTGGCTGAATGTTTTTCATATATGGCCTTTTTTGTGTTGAGATATGCCTCCTCTATTTCCATTTTGCTGAGTGTTTTTTATCATAAATGGTTGCTGTACTTTATCAAATGCTTTTTCAGCATATATTGATATGATCATATGGCTTTTATCTTTCTTTTTATTGACATGGTGTATTACATTTATTGATTTGCAAATGTTGTGCCATCCTTGCATCCCTGGTAGGAAACCCATATAACCATGGTGTATGATCTTTTTAATGTATTGCTAGATCCGGTTGTCCAATATTTTGTTGAGAATCTTAGCATCTATGTTCAGCAGAGATGCTGTCCTATCGTTTCATTTCTTAGTTGTGTCTTGACCTGGTTTTGGGATTAGAATAATATTGGCCTCATAAAAAGAGTTTGGTAGTCTTCCCTCTTCTTGGATTTTGGAATAGGTTGAGAAGGTTAGGAGTTAGTTGTTCTTTAAATGTTTGGTAGAATTCACCTGTGTAGCCATCTGGTCTGGGGCTCTTGTGTGCTAGGAGATTTTTGATTACTTCTTCAATTTCACTAGTTGTTACTGGTGTATTCAGGTGTTCTGCTTCTTCTGGATTCAGTTTTGGTATATTATATATTTCTAGAAATGTGTCCATTTCACCCAGGTTGTCATATTTCTTGTCATATAGTTGTTTGTAGTAATTTCTTACAATCCTTTGTATTTCTGAAGTATCAGTATCCTCTGTTGTTTCTGATTCTGTTTATTTGGGTTATCTTTCTCTCTTTTCTTGATGAGTCTGGGTAAAGGCTAGTCAATTTTGTTTATTTTCTCAAAGAACCAGATCTTGGACTTATTGATTCTTTGAATTGTGATTTGAGTTTCTAAATTATTTAATTCTGCTCTGATCTTGATGATTTTCTTCCTTTTACTTACTTTGGGCTTTGTTTGTTATTGCTTCTCTAGTTCTTGCAGCTTCATGGTTAGGTTGTTTGTATAAGTTTCTCCTATCCTTTTTAGGTAGGCCTGTATTGCTGTGAATTTCCCTCTGAGGACTGCCTTTGCTGTGTCCCATAGGTTTTGGCTGTTGTGTGTTCATTGTTATTTGTTTCCAGAAACTTTTTTATTTTATCTTTGATCTCATTGTGTACCCATTCATTATTTAAAAGCATGTTACTCAGTCTCCATGAGTTAGTGTTTTTGTTTTTTCCCTTGAGGTTGTTATCTAGTTTCAAGCCATTGTGATCTGGGAAAATGCTTGGTATGATTTCAATGTTCCTGTATTTGTGGAGGCTTGTCTTGTGAAATACCATGTGGTCTATCTTTGACAATGTTCCATGTGCATTTGAAAAGAATGTTTATTTTGATTTTGAGGGGTGAAAGTTTTTGTATATATAAGTTAAGTCAATTTCCTCTAGAGTGTTTTTCAATGCCACAATCTGCTTGGTGTTTTTTTTGTTTGGAAGATCTATCCATTGTTGATAATGGGATATTAAAATCCCCTACTATTAGTGTGTTGCTTTCTACATCCTTCTTGAAGTCCTCCAAGATTTTCCTTATGTATTTGGGTGCTCCTATGTTGGGTACATATATGTTTACCGAGTTATATTTTCTTGGTGGATTGTTCCTTTAAGTATTATGAAATGCCCTTCTTTGTCTCTTTTTATGGCCTTCATCTTAAAATCTATTTTGTCTGAAATAAGTATTGCTACTCCAGCCTTTTTTGTCATATCCATTTGCTTGATATATATTTTTCCATCCCTCCACTTTCAGTGTGTGTCAATCTTTTGTTCTGAGTTGGGTTTCTTGAAGACAGCATATATGTGGGTCATATTTTCTTATCCATTTAGCTACTGTATATCTTTTGATTGGTATATTTAATCTGTTTACATTTAAGGTTGTTATTGATTGATACTTATATATTGTCATTTTCCCACTTTGTACCTGTGTTCGTCTCTACCTCTCTCTGTTTCTTCATTTTTTAAAGCAGACCCTTTAGCATTTTTTGTAATACTGGTTTTGTAGAGATATATTCTTTTAATCTTCTTTTGTCTGAGAAATTCCTTATTTCTCTTTCCATTTTGAATGAGAGCCTTGCTGGGTAGAGTATTCTTGGTTGTAGACCTTTGTTTCCCATTACTTGGAATATTTTTTGTAATTCCCTTCGACTTGTATTGTTTCTGTTGAATTTGATAACCTTATTTGATCCCCCTTACATGTTATTTTCTGTCTCTCTTTTGATGTCTTTAGGATTCTCTCTTTATCTTTGAAATTTGCCATTTTAATTATAATGTGTCTTGAGTGGATCTGTTTGATTTTATCCTAATTGGGACCCCTCTGTGCTTCCTGAGCTTGAGTAACAATTTCATTCACCAAGTTAGGAAGGTTTTCTCTCATTACTTGAGAGAAACATTCCTTGTTTCTTTTTTTTCTGGTATCCCTATGATACGGATATTATTATGTTTCATGTTATCCTATAGCTCTTTTAAAACCTCTTCATTCTTGTTCAGCCTTTTTTCATTCTTTTGCACTGTCTTGGAATATTTTTCTACATTGTCCTCCAGCTCACTGATCTGATCTTCTGCTTCCTGTAGCCTGCTGTTGGTTCCTTCCATTGTATTCTTCAGTTTAGAAATTGTATTCTTCATTTTCTCCTGGCTCTTACTGATAGTTTCAATGTCCTTTTTAATGCGTATGTAGGTCTCAGTAAGTTCCTTGTAGCTTCCCTGGAGTTCTTCCTAATTCCCCTGGAGTTGTTTATAGTTCCCCTGGAGTTGTTCGTATTTTTCTTTGAGCTGCCTGAGCTCATTGAGCTTCCTTTTATCATTATTTTTACTTCCATATCTGATAGTTTGCTTGCCTCAGTTTCATTTTGTGATCTTTCTGGGTATTCCTCCTTTCCTTTTGGTGATGGACTGTTTTTTTCTCTCCCCATTTTTATGTTTCATTTTAATCCCATGAGACTGTGATCAGCTGCCAAGCTAAGGAACTGCTAGGCTAGAAGGATTGATTTAGTTATAATATTATTGGTCTGTGATCCACCACAAGGGTCAGATATAGCTTGGAGTGACAGACCGATTCAGTTATAAATCAGTGAATCAGCTACCAAACTCAGGCACTGCTGGACTAGATAGGGAGGTTTAATTGTAATCCAATGGCTCAGCCACCAGCCCAAGTGCAGCTTGGTGGGACAGGTTCGGATGTAAATCAATGAATCTGTTCAGCCACCAGGCTCAGGTGCCACTGGGTTTGGCAGCAAGATTCAACTGTAATCCAATGAATCTGTGATTAGCCACCAGGCTCAGGTGGCACTGGGCTAAACTGAAAGATTCTATTGTAATCCAATGAGTTTGTGATCAGCTGCCAGGCCCACAAGCTGCTTGGTGAGTATGGCTAACTCAGTTGCTAATCAATGAATCCAAGATCAGCCACCAGGCTCACAGGCTACTGTGTGGGGCTGACTGACTGACCCAGTTTTAAGTCAGAGAGTTTGTAATCAGCTGCCACGCCCAGGTGCTGATGAGCAAGAGATACCTCTTTAGGTGCCAACTATTGTATCTATGCTCAGATAGGGCAGGGCAGGGCAGGAGAAGTTTATTTAAATGTAAGTCAAAAAATTGTGATCAGGTGCCAGGCTCAGGCATTGCTGGGTAGAGCAGATTGCTTCCAGTGGGCGGGCTATGAGGACCCTCATAGGGAAGCCACTTCACACAGTGCAGTCCACCCGAGGTGTGGGCAATGAGTCAGCACTGGTATCCCCACAGCTCCTTCCCGACTTCTCTCCTCCAAGGCACCTTGGCAAACTCTCTTCACGTGTCTCTAGTCCTCTCTGTCCTCCCTGTGTTGGAGCCCAGGGTATATGGGTACAAATGTATTTCTGTTGTGGTCACCCTAGTAGTCCTCTGTCCTCTGTCCCAGGCTAGCAAACTCCACGGCTTTCTGCCCTTCTTTGCTGGATGATGCTCCACTCTCCACTGTGTTGCTATAGTCTGGGACACCCAGCTGGCATACCAGCACCCACCCTTCTCAGGTGGAGACCCCAGCTTCATTCCTTTGGCTGCTGCCTCCAGTGGGGGCCTAGCCAGCCCTGTCATGTTGCTGCGATTACTACTAGCCATGTTGTGATGAAGCATCCTCTTCTGTTCTGTCATTGTTATAGAACTTCTTTCTGGTTGGTGTTCTGTTGATAATTCTAGCTGACTTTTTCTCCAAAAAATTAATTTCAGATGTGATGTAGGGGGAGATTGTGTAGCTCCACTTACTCCTCTGACATCTTACCAGAGCTCTCTCAAATAATCATCTTTTAAGTATTCTGGCTGTTTGGATCCCTAGTCATGAAATACACCAACAAAATTTCAGAGCAATTGTTTTAGAAAAGCAATGATCCTAAGGACTTCCAAGTGATTACGATTGTTTCTGGCAGAGAACACAGAAGAACTATATACTATACATTTCTCCCTTGTCCCCCACCTGCTAGGTTAGGCTCATTAAGAGTAATGTTGTTAGGAGTAAGAGCAGAGAGACGCAATGGCAATAAAAACAAGGGAAGAACAGGTTGGGAGGTAGACCAACATTTTTCTATCATTAGCTGGTAAAGTTCTCATGGAACTGTCAAAACCTAACCTGGAGCTAGACCCTTAGAAACATGAAAATGTCTGGATTGTCATTTCAAAACATATTACTTACTAACAACTTTGTATTCATAGTTAAAAATCTCACAAAAGTAATGACTTCATTCTTCCACCTTGACATCAGTCACTACCAATTAGCTGTTGGCTCTATCCTTATTTCTGAACTTCATGCTCTGGCTTTGGTACATTCCCAGCAATCTTATATACTGCAGTGTGATCTCAAGTCACCCCGGGCTCTCCTGTGTGCTTCTGTTATTGGTTCACAGTTCTGGCATCCCCATCATCTAAGTTTTTGGCCCAAGGCTTTGGACCTTGAAACTGGTACTGTTTATATGGTTTCTTTCCTTAACAGGAAAAAAAAAAAATTAATTCCCTGGGCAAAAATAAGTATTGCTCTCTGTTATATCTTTCCTGATTTCTCCCCTTGTAAGGGTCAATAGCTAAATACTTTGTGATCTACCCCTATCTGCATTTCTGTGCTGCCATTTTTTTTTTTTTTTTTTTGGTCACACTCCCCAGTATGGTATACATGAACTTTTTTCTATTTCATGGAGTGCCACAAGAATTATATAGCCCTCACCATTATTTTCAAGGTCTAATACATTCATGAATAACTCAGTCAACCAACAAACTATTAAAAAGTCAATTATGCACTGGCCTGCAAACCCAAAGGTCACTGATTCGATCCCCAGCCAGGGCACATAACCAGGTTGCAAGCCAGGTCTCCAGCCAGGTCTGTGGCTGGAGGCAGGTGAAAGGCAACCATACATTGATGTTTCTCTCCCTCTCTGCCTCTTCCCCTACCTCTCTCTCTCTCTGGAAATAATAAATAAAATCTTAAAAAAAAAAAAAAAGAACAAAAACAAAAACTTGAAAAAAGTCAATTATGTACTCATAATTATGTGTACTCATAAATGTGTAGATATTTGGGGTCATACAGGACAAATATATCAATATTGTTGACTTTCAAGAGCTTTTATTTAGTCTTGTTGAGATAAAAGTTAGTTATATAAAGGGACTGGACCTTTTGTACAAAATACACACTGTTCTGTTAAACACATGAATAAAGTTCCCAGGAAGAGATGCCATGACAAAGGAGACTGCGATTCAATCAGACTCTGACATTTTCATAGTTTATTTTTTTGTGTATCGATGTTGCTGCTTTATTCTGAGGCATGGCCCCACCTTCTGCAGGCCAATAACACAACAATAATCTCTTCTCTTATTTATTTTAGCACAGTAGAGATAGCTAGTGTTTCATTCTCAAAATGTATGATTAAATTGTAGGTAAAATAAAATGTTAAGAAATAGCCCTGGCTAGTGACTTGGCAGATAGGCACTGGTCTGCAAATCCAAAGGTTGCTGGTTCAATTCCCAACCAGGGCACATAACCAAGTTGCAAGCCAGGTCTCCAGACAGCCTGGAGGCAAGTGAGTGGCAATCATACATTGACGTTTCTCTCCCTCTCTGCCTCCTTCCCTTCCCCTCTCTTTAAAAATAATAAATAAAATCTTTTTTAAAAAAGAAATAATCAGAAATCTTGATACATTACTGCATGATTTGGCAATGGTGCTGGTATCTGATGGGAAGAGAGGGCAGAGTTTTTGCAGAATAAAAACGTGTCATAGTAGCTCCACATCTTGAATAGCACACCATAGTGTGAAGCTACTTCTGTCCTTTGCTTTTATGGGCTCTAGCAGAAAAGTAAAGTTTTCTGATTATAAGATACTAGCAAATGGAAAACAAACATAATCTTTCATGTTCATGTAGTCATGGAGACCATCTTGTTTCCCAGTGCTCTGGAACCCATCCATAAGAACAACCTTCTCCAAATGAAGAGCAGACAACTGATAAAACCAAGCCTTTTATTTAAACATCCCCACCCCAACCATGTCCTAAACACAAAGGGCAAATACCTTCAAATTTCTCCTCAGAAACCCTTGCTTACTTGACAACTGATTGATAGGGAAGAAGCAATGAGCAATACTTGATTATTTCCTAGGTCAGATTTCCAGTCCAGCCTTTCTAAATACATTAAAAAGTGTTTGGGGACACTGCGGATGGGTCTTCAATTAACCACAAATGCAACTACAGTGTTAATATCAGTTTATTGGATTTGTATATGCAGATAATGATTGTGAAATTTGTGACAGGTTAGACTTAGCCTTCATTGAAAACCTCTTAAGTGCAATTCACAAGCTTAGTAGCTACTAAACTAAACCATTTTCCCTCGTAAGCTGCATGCATGGTTGTCTCCCACCTCATCTGAAAATATCTTAGCCACAGTGGTGTGCTATTTTCGAAGACTTAATCTCCAGACTATGCTATTGAAGTATCTAAGTTCACACTGACCATTTCAGAGTGAGGGTGAGAGGGACAACTGTCCCTTTCTAAGAGCATTTTTACCATGACAGGGACTGAGAATCTGTTTTTCTGCCTTTCTCCTCACTCCTACTATGACAAACACCCTTTGGTGGTTTACCCTTTCTTGGCTCTTTGACCACATGTTTGTAGCTACTCAATTTGCAAGGATCTACTGAGTGCTTATTGTTTGCATGGACTTTGAGCTTCTTGCCATCTTTTGCTGCTGGATGTTTGCCTACTTGAATTTCGACTCAGTTGCTGCCTACCTTTCTTTTCCACCTGGAAAATGATTTCTGATCTTGAAGCCCTAATCCTTGGTGTCAAGAATAGAGAAAGGAAGTTGCTTTTTAAGTGAATGAAGGTCAGAATTATCTACCTATAATTATTGCATCCTCTCCAAGAAGATTTTTGTAAAATCCAGTCTCTCCCTATGGCTGTACTGCCTTGCTTCAGTTTACTCTCTGGTGCTTCATCGTGTGAATTTCAGTCTTTATTCACCTATTTCAACAATCTTAAACTGAGGCATGCTTGATTGGGTATGAGAAGACTGATTACCATTCCAAACTCATCACCAATAGGATCATTATTGGTAAGGAGGAACAGTGCTTAAGGAAGTTCTTTTGAAACTGGAAACAAAGTATAATATGATTGGTGTCCACCACAACCAAACCTCAATTTGTGAAAAGGTTGTTATGGCTGTTTCTAAATGACGTCTGGTGAAGTTAGAAGAGAAGACAGACTAGAGGAAAAAGCACTGGGTTTTATATAAATGTAGGTTCTCACCCCAGAACTATTTGCCTACACCTAGGTAACTTTAGACGGATGTCACTTAATATCTCTGAATTCAGTTTACTCCAGACTCCTTACTGTTGGTTAAAGAATCAAGTGAAACAATATACACAAAGGTTCTGGCATAATTGTCAGCCCAAAATAAGTCCTTAATAAGTGTTATTAACCCATATATACTCCATTCTATATGGCCACTGCTTTACACAGAAATTTGATCACATAAATTTCTTTCTTAGATGCTTCAGTATCTTAGAATAAAGTAAAAGCTCTTAATGTCTGATTTTACACATTAAGGTACCTGAAATATAATGAGGTATATGTTTGGGAAGGCATTCCCTACCATGCACCACTCTTTAGTTCTCCAGGAAAGCCTTCTTTGCCTTTAAGGCTATCCATCTGAAAGGTAAAATGAGATAACGTAAGAACTGGGCAAAATTTTAAGCAGATGGTTGGTTTTTCTGCTAGATGGATAACATGAGGAACTATTAAAGGGGCAGGCTAGCAGAGCTTCTCTGAGTGCACAATACATTGCTTCTTGGGGTAGACCATCTATGAACTCAGTTCTTGTGGAACTCCTGAGTGCAAGTAATATCCCTGCTCACTTAGGTGTACTTGTAGATCTTAGAATGACTTTGTCCAAATCTATGTGCTGCTCTATGTCTCATTCCTTTGTTACTCACACTCTCTCAACACATCCCCATCATCTCTGTTTCTATACATTGGGATTTTTTTTCTAGGCTATAGTTAAAAAGCCAACTCTAAATCACAATCCCTTGCCTGAGGCCAATATGCTTATATATTGAAGGCACAGAGATGGGAATATTAGAAACAAATACATTGGTTACTAGTTCAAAGATAGTATCTCATTATATAAGTGTAATTCTATCACACAGAAATATTCTAGGACCTATCAACATGTGAACAATACTTATATGGATAACATATTGGTAATTTCAATCAAAGTTATCTGGAATGTATTACCTGCTTGTAAGGCTGGCACCAGGATAGATTGCTTCCTAGTGTCCCTTCCTCATGACCACTAAGTAGATGAACTCAGGACTCTTCCAGTTCTGAACCAGGCAGGTGGGGATTCAGAGAACTTGGGCAATGAAAAACCTTAAGGAGACTAATCCTTTTCAGGGTCATTTGGCCTTGTTTTCCTGCTCTCTGGGGCTTCTTGTTTTCTTTGAAACCACTAGTAGTCTTTTCATAATTTGTCTTCTCCCCTATGGAATGTGACAAAATAGTCTCTGCAATTTGGGCATTTATGTCCTATCTCTGAAATTAATATTGGGCTGGCCAAAAAGTCCATAAAATAAAAGACACGTTTTTTATTTTCACCAATAACTTTATTGATTTTGATAATTTGAGTATGTTAGCTCTCTCCGGCATGGTAGAACATTGCTTGTTCTCAATGCCTTAATTCGATCACTATCAACTTGAACTGATTTACTTGACTGTGAAGCATCATCCAATGAGACATCTCCAGCATGAAACTTGCAAACCTTTTGACATATTCAATCAGTCCCAGTACCTTCTCCATACACTGCACATCTTTTCTTGGATTTCAGTTGTATTTTTACCTTTTATGGAATGATAAAGCATAATATACTGAACATGTTGCATGTTTTCTTCCATCTTCAACATTTAAATGACTACACAAAGATTCACCAATTTTGATAAGGTTTTTCTTGAAATGAACACTGACATGACAGCTATTACAATACAATCTAACAAAATTGTTCCAAATGAAGGTAAAGACAAGTGCTACTGGAGCCATCTTATGGAAAAAACCAAATGTATTTTTGGCCAACCCAGTAGATAGGGTTTTTGTTGTTGTTGCTGTTGTTTTTATTTGTACATTTTTTAGCAAAAATGAGAAACAGGCAAGAGAAAATCACTTTTTCAGGGTTATTTCTGATCCTCTTACTGTTTTGTAAGAGAAGCACATGTGTTCCAGTCCTAAGTTAGTTGGATCTACCTCTGAAATTAGGCCATTGGGTTGGGAATTATATCCTGTTCCCTTACTCATATCAGACTTACTTTCAATTAGGAGAGAAAAGAAAATGAGTTTTTTTAACAGAAAGGCCATGCGATAAATTCTGTCCAAGCATTCCAATGTGGATGGGAAACATCTGAGAGGTGCTGGAAGGAAAGAGAAGATAGGACAGGGCCTGTGAGAGAGAGGACCACCATCCTGTCTTCTCTTTATCCTCAGCAATCCTTCCCTAGCTCTGTAAACCTAATCCTGGTTTCTTTTTGTACTGGTGTATAAAACAGAAATAAGTGGTAGAAAATGATTAAAAAGGAGAGTAGAGGAATTCCATGAATTGGATGGAAAATTCAGGCAGCCATTTAGCTAGAGAGCTATTTAACCTAAAAAGTTGTGTCTAAGTCAGTTGTATACATATTAGAAACTACCTAATTGAAAACTTGGGTAACATTGCTTTTTTTGGATTCAATACTTGAATTAATTTGTCAGCACCCCAAAGAACATCTTCCTGATCATTGCTTTTTCCAGCATTTGCCACAAGTGTTCACATTGATTATATTGACCACCTTAGTCTTGGTATGATCGATGCAGTTTTGTTTCTGCAATGTCATATCTTGGTAATTCATGATGGTGAAGGTCCCAGAGAACATTTGGAGAATAAACAAGATGCATGTTTTCATTTGGTAATAAAGGATGGATATAAAGTATAGTAACAACAGAGTTAAAGAAAGATGTCCAAGGCTGAACGGTAGGAATAATAAGAGCTTGCATTCATTGTGTGTTCCATGTGTCAGGCACTGTGTTTTTTAGTTCACATGCAAAAACTCATGTTCAAAACAATTCTGTGGTGTATCATTATGTCACTAATCAATCCTAGCTGGAATGGACACATCTATGGGAAAAAGGTGAAGACAGGGCCTAACACCTGAAAAGGAAATCTCTAGTAAGGAGAACACTAATTTATAAAGACCAAGAAAGACTAAATCTATTATTAGAACATTAGTATATAATGGCTGGAGGTCAGCCAGCAAGTATAGATTATTGATGAAACTGGTGCTAAAGACTAACAAAAAATAAGATTCCAGGGAAAATCCATGATACTTGTACAATAGTGGGTCAGCTTCCTATTGAGTTTTTTGGAAGATGCTTAGCACTGATAGCAATTTTTGTAGTGTTTTATTCCAGGCTCTTGGCTCCAGACTTTATAACTCACCGAGTAAAGCACCTATGCAGATGCTGGTATGTGTCACTTTCTAAATCTCATAAAATCATAATGTTAATAGTGATCCAAATTGAATTTTATACTGAACTGTGAGATTTGAGTACTTCCATTTGTAAACAACCCTTATTATCTCCAAAGGATATAAATTCCTGACAGGTCTATGAGTATATATAAAATGTTTGAACCTGTGTATATACTTATAATATGCAAATATCAATATATGCATAATTTATGCCAGAGTCCATGTGTGCTGTGATATGAAGGTAGTGGTCAGGCAGAAGTATGGTTGAAATTCTCTTGGACCACAAATATACTGAAGGTTGCTAATGAAAGACTACTTGATAGTAACAGAAACGATATGATTTTAATAGTGCTATTTGTTCAGTATCACTATAGCAATTAAAAGAAAAAGAAAAAAAGCCTTAATCTCTAAATTCTGTACTGAAAGAGCCAAGATTAAGATAATGTTGGGACACAGTTTATTAGTATTATTAAAAATGATCGAGCAAATTAAAATTGAATTATAGTGGAAACATCTAGAGAGACTCATAGCCATTTTAATTAGTTTTATTAAATGTAGTGGTAATAGTTCAGCTATTTTGAAACCAGCTCAATAATTGTTGTAAAAAATCTATTGTGCCTATTTTTCTCATGTCCTTGTTGGTAAACTGTAGTAGCAGGACATTGAGGCAGTGAACTCTAGAAATTGTGTGGCGCTCACTGCTCTGTAGTGAATTATATAATGAATTAATGCCATGTGTGCTATTTGAGAAAAGTAATTACAATCAGCATATGTAATCCTTCCTTACACACCCTTTTATCTTCAAAGAAAAATGTTTACACTAAAATAGAGCAGACGATTTAAGGCAAAGCTCTCTATTTTTCTCCACTATTGGAAATTCTTTTTAAAGTAAAAATATTTAAAAGTCTCCTCACATATAGTTGTGTTTTTACTATCCTATTGATTAATCAAAGGCATCATGACACAAAACCTCTATGAATTCATTAATAATTTTTATTTTATTAGTCACAACTTGTACATGAGTAGGGGAAATATAACTGAAGTTTTGTTTGAGCCTATGATGTTTTAGTTCTCAGACAAAGCTGTTGTATTTTTGTCCTTCCCTTTTTCTTTCTCCCAAGATAGGGCCATTGGTGACTGGAAATCTGGAGTGGAAAAAGATAGGTCCACATGTTGCTGCAACTTCTCCTTGAGATATTTTATCTGAGCAAAAGTTGGGGAATAGGAAAGTGGGTTACTATGATATAGATGACACTTTTAGCATCTACTTGCTCTTTCCATGAGTATTTTTAAATAATTGATCACAAATTTCTATTTTATATATTTGTATTTGTCATTAAAATAAAATAAAGTTAAAAGGAGAATACAGCTGGATATTTAGTCCTTAATGTTGTGATATATTTAGACTTCATGCAAATAATAATTTGTTTATAGAGTAAACAAATATTGACTTTATTGGGGTCAGGAATGGCCAATGATATTAGTAAACATCATTCAGTGTAGATAATTTATTAATTTCTTTATTGCACCCTTTTACATAAATAACATATATTTTTTATTTTAAAGTTTCATGATTGTTCAAAAAACACAGACGTTCTGGTAAATATCCATAAGATGAACTCATTACAGACCATTAGTAGCCTAATAAGAAGATATTTAAATCTGTCACAGTGTCCTAAGTTTCAACAAAGTTGTGTGTACATGGACTATTAGTTTACATTTGAGCACAGTATGTTTCACCCTGAAAAGGGCTATTTTTATGTGGAATTTAGACTGCAGCCATTAAATAAAAATGCAGTGACAAAATCACTAATCTTACCATAGTAAAATGAAATTTTTTTTTACTATTAAAGGATTTATCCACATACAATCATGCAATGCTTAATGACAGAAATGAATTTTGAGAAATGCATCATTAGGCGGTTTCATTGTTATACAAGAATTTTTTTTTTAATTTTATTGTTGTTGTATTACATCCATCCCCTTTTTTGCTCCCCTCTGTCCCCCTCCCCACCCACCCATTCTGTTATACAAGAATTTTAAAGTGGGCTTACACAAACCTAGGTGGTGTGGCCTGATATACATTCAGGCTATATTGTATATATAGCTTATTGCTCCTAGGCCAGTAGCCTATACAGCTCACTGAATATTGTAGGCAATTATAACATAATGGTAAGTATTTGTGCATCAAAACATATCTAACCATAGGAAAGGACCAGTAAAAATATAGCAGAAAAGATTTAAAAACTGGTAATACTTTTTCAGGGACCTAACCATAAATGAAGCTTGCAAGACTGCAAGTTATTTTGGGTGAGTCAGTGAGTGACTGGTGAATGAATGTGAGAGCCTAGGACATTAGTATGCACTCATGCAGACTTTATAATCACTGTGCACTTAGACTACACTACATTTATAAAAATATTTTTCCTCAATAATATATTAACCTTAGCTTACTTAACTTCTCTAGTTTATAAATATTAATATTTTCCACTTTACAACTCTTGTAATAACATTTAGATTAAAACACAAACACATTGTACAACAGCACAAAAATAATTTCTTCATATCTTTAATCTGTAAGCATTTTTTTGTCTTAAAATTATTTTTTACTTAATTAAAAATGGTTAATTATTTAAGGGAGAAAACGAGAGAGACATTGACATGAGAAAGGAACATCAACTGGTTGGCCCCCCACATGAGTTCTGACTGGGAACTGAATAGGCAACCTAGGTATGTGTCCTGATTGGAAATTGTACTCTCAACCTTGTGGTGTACAGGATGATGCTCCAACCAACTGAGGCCTACTGGCCAGGGCTATTTTTCACTTTTTAATATTTTAAAAATATTTTATTTATTATTTTTTAGAAAGAGAGGAAAGGAGAGAGCAGAGAGGAAGAGAAACAGCAATGTATGGTTGCCTTTCACCTGCCTCCAGCCACAGACCTGGCTGGAGACCTGACTTGCAACCTGGTTATGTGCCTTGGCTGGGAATCAAACCAGTGACCTTTAGGTTTGCAGGCCAGAGCCCCATCCACTGTGCCACCATGGCTAGCTTTTTTTAAACAAGATAAAAACACATACACATTAGCCTAGGCTTACGTAGCATCAGGATCATCAGTATCACTGCCTTCCACCTCCCATCTTGTCACATTGGAAAGTCTTCAGGAACATTTAATTTCTATTATAGTAGTGCCTGCTTTGAAATATCCCACAAAGGATCTGCATGAGTCATTTCTTGAGAAGTTGTCACTCCTGTTAGTAAATATTCATGGTAATTTGCACAGCTTTTTTTAATTTCTATTTTCAATAATCGATTTGCTTGTAAGTAGATAAGGCACCATGCACACTTCTCTCTCTTAATAAAAACCTTTCAGTGTTGGGATCCATGTTTTCTAACTTATTTTTTAAGATTTAAAAAAATATTTTATTATTTTTAGAGAGGGGCAGAGAGGGAGAGGGACATTAATGTATGGTTGCCTTTCACCTGCCTCTAGCTGCAGACCTGGTTGGAGACATGGCTTGCAACCTTGTTTTGTGCCCTGGCTGGGGAATCGAACCAGTGACCTTTGGGTTTTTAGGCCAACATCTTATCCACTGTGCCACCAGCCAGAACCAATGTTTTCTAACTTTTAAGGGGCTGTCTGCAAAGGCCCTTATCAGGTAGTAGGTCTTAAGAGCTGCTATAACTCCTTCCCCATTATTCGGATCCAGGAGGTGGTGTTTGGAGGTCAAAACACCACTTTGATATTGGGATAAATATCACCAATAAAAGGAAATATCCAGAAGTGTTATCAACAATTAGCAAAATCTTGAAAAATGCATTATTCTCCAAATAGTATTTTTCCATTTCACTGGCAGAGCAATTCTGGAGGTCGTCTTAGAAGAGGACCTTGGTCATGTGTGATTCCTTATGGCACCTGTGGGATACTGGCAGCATGTACTTATTGAAATGCTCGAGGGCCCTAGGGTTCTCACTGTGCCAGATCACAAGGCTTTCAATTTGTAGCTTACAACATTGTCCCCAAGCAAGGCTGTTATCCTGTTCTTAAACACTGTGAAGTCTGGCATTGACTTGGTCTTATAGGCAAAAGCCTTTTAGGCATTCATTTCCTGAATAGAAAGTTTTCATTCATATTGAATATTTGCTGTGGAAAGTAATTTTCCTCCATAATCAACTTACATAGTTTCCAAGAATACTTCAGCTGCCTTCACATCAGCACTTTTAAACTCACCAGTTACCTTCGCATCATGCGATGAATAGCAATCTCTGAATCATTTAAACCACCGAGAGAAAGCAGTAAATTGAACATTGTAGTCCAATTCATTCTATTTTTCCAGCATCATAAACTTTTTGGTTTGGCCATGATTGTCATGGTGCTGAGAGGGACACGCTTCTGTGTCTGGTCTTCAATTCAGGTCATTAGAAGTTTCTGTATGTCTGATACATGTCCTCCTTGAATTTTGTTCATCTCATTGACTTCAGTGAAGCAGGTCCTTTAACATCTTCCATCACTTTGCTCCTGTTCTTTGAGATTATAGCTCCAAAAAAATGGGACATGCCTGACAGGCAAGCAATAACAATCACTGATTTTCCAGTTTTGTAGTCCTTAATCACTGTTAATCTCATTCTTGGGTCAGTCATTCGATATGGTCTTTACTGGCAACACCAGCAGTGAATTTTGTACAATTAGGGGCTCTGAGGAACAAAACAACATGAGTAAATCAAGCAGAAAAGAAAATGATGCAATTAGGAGACACAGTAAATATAAGATGTATGAGGCCACTGCTGGTGCAACATGGCATAACATTTATTGCAAATCTTTATTTTTAATGAGTAGGAAAAGCACACTCTAGAATATGATAAAATGTATAGTACAGAAAATACATAAACCACTAACATAGCTGCTTTTATCATTGAGTATTACATACTGTACATAATTTTACATGCTATATATCTATATACATGTACAGCATGCTTGTTTATACCAGCATCTCCACAAACATGCGAGTCATCCATTGAGGTATCATGTTAGTACAGCTGCTGTATCACTAGGTGATAGGAATTTTTCAGCTCCATTACAATTTTATGAGACCATGGTCAAGAATGCAGTCCATCATTGACAGAAACATTGTAATGTGGCACATAAGTGTATATGTACACATATTATATATTTCAGAAAGAATTAGTAATTATAAAATCAACATGGGTATTATATGAGTCATACTAAGAATATTAAATTTTGGGCCTATTGTGTTTTATGTTTAAAAATCATTTTGTTTGCAAGATAACCTCTGCATATGATAAGCTATTAAAAGAAATTTTAGCCCCTGGCTGGTGGCTCAGTGGATAAGGCACCGGCCTGAGAACCCAACGGTCACTGGTTTGATTCCCAGCCAGGGCACATAACCAGGTTGCAAGCCAGGTCTCCAGCCAGATCCATAGCTGGAGGCAGGTGAAAGGCAACCTTACACTGATGTCTCTCTCTGCCTCTCCTCCTTTCCCTCTCTCTGAAAATAATAAATAAAATAAAATAAAAATTTATATGGACAAGACTAAAGTCACATGAGCATTTTAGTTCTAAAGTTGGCATTTAAACAATTTTTTAAAAAGATTTTACTTATTATTTTCAGAGAGAGGGTAAGGGAGAGAGGCAGAGAGAAAAAGAAACATCAATGTGTGGTTGCTTTTCACCTGCTTCCAGCCACGGAGCTGGCTGGAGACCTACTTGCAACCTGGTTATGTGCCATGGCTGGGAATTGAACCAGTGACCTTTGGGTTTGTAGGCTGGTGCCTATCTACTGAGCCACCAGCCAGGGCTTAAAGTTGGCATTTTTAATTAGTAACATTAAAAGACAAGTTTGCTGTAATTTTTTCTTTTCATTGAAATATTAACATAATTCTTTAGTCTCAAAAATTCTTAATTAATACAATCTTTGTGTGCAAAGTTTACCATCTTAAGTAACCATTTGATCCTACTTTTTTAATCCAATAGGGCACACCATGAGGAATTAAGTCATTCCTTAATATCACTTAATATTAAATAAAATCACTTAATATTAAATACTTGTTTTATAATGTTAATTTTATAAAAGCCCTAATAAAATTAACATTTTTACAGTAATTCCACTAAAAGGAAAGAGAGAAAGGGGGAGATTAATTTTTAATCACTTTTAAACCTACATATTACATTTATCTAAATTTTGTTAAGTTTTGACTTAAATAAATGTGGGAAACCTCAACCCAAATATACTTGGTTTTAGAATTTCATAAGCAATTAAATTTAGAGATTAAAATAAGAGTTTTGTTGTAGGTTTTCTTAGTGTTGTGTTCAATCTAGAAAATATTTGAATGTTTGTAAACTGATTTTTAAGATTTGATACTACCACATTTTTAAAAATTTGTTATTGTTGTTGTATTATGTGTTTAAAAACAGTAAGTGTGTTTTCTATTATTGTACAATTTATAATCAGAGGGAGATTGTGCAATGTATTCTAAGAAAAATCCACACCTGAAAAATCTTTCAATTAAATATACTTGTCTTCTGGTCTATAGAGCAATGTGTTGAGAATTTAAAGAACAAATGAGCAAAATATAAAATATATCAAGATGACTAAAATAATGATGTAGCATTACCATATAAAGAGTCAGTCTTCTGTTTGCCTGTGAAAATGAAGCCAATAGGAACAATAAGCAAACAATAAATGTCTATATTGTAGCATCATCTCTGCATTACCTTAGATGAAAAAGGGAAAATTGACTCTTGTCAATCAGAGGCCATAACCACCATTTAACACCCACAGGTGCCCTCAATTTGGGGTGTAGTGAAGTGGCTCCTGTAAGGTGGCTAGGGTGTTACAACTCTGGTAACTTGGAAGAAGACTGAAAGTGTGCTCCCTTGAGGCAGAAGTGAAGCCGTTTTACGTAGGGACATGTGCTCACCTCTCTTCCCTGATCGGTCTATTTATATGCAAGTGAGGACCACCAAGTCCTTGCGGTTTGGCCCAAATAGTACTGTCCAGATTCATAGAAATGAAGTTGCTCTGTTGGCACAAATAAGGATATCGCTTCACAGCCCTGACCCGCCAAGGATGGTGTCCAGCCCACAAGCTGATTTATGAGCCTAGGAACTGGCTTATAAGGGTGGGTTCAGGTGTCAGGAACATGGTGCAGAAGACAGGCAGCTCCATGCCACCTTTCCCTGAAACATAGAGCCCATAAGAGGCTGCTTTTTTACTACAACTATTGGACTCTATAGATTTCAGATCAATTGGCTACTAGGAGTCTTAACAGGTACACTTATTCTTGGGGTAGACATTCTGAACCTTTTCAGTTCACTTATTCTCAGTGATTACATGTAAATTTCTTGAAGGCATGTGTAATGTTTGAATTGGTCATGTATTTTGCACAAGCCCTGTGTTTGGGAACTGTTACACAGTTTTTGACAATATAAAGAAACCCTTATGTACATGGTAACCAGTTATGTTCTTGAATTTGCTCATTTCTTCCAATTATTTTTTTTCATAAAATTACTATTATGGAACTTAACTATTTTCCCTCTGTATTTTAATGCCTTGTGATAGTGTTTTAATATCTATAGCAGTTTAAAGGGATTTAGGCTGAGATATGATTAAAATTTACACTAAGGATGAATGTTTATGTATTGGTTAAAGTCTAGGCTTTACTTTAGTCTCTGAGTCTCTGCCCAGCAGGATGGTCGGAAATCCCTCCAGCTGAGCCCGCTGTTTACCCTACACAAGGTATGGGGTGGCTTATGTCCTCTCCTTGGGACTTACTGATGTTTTCAGGCCACAGATCTCAGTACTGCTGTCCATTCTCTTACACTGTGGCCGTAAGCTGCCCCAGGATTGGAGTGGAAGGCACAGCTGAATTTGACCTTTCCCTTACTGTTGATTGCTTCTATAAATGCTGAACACCTAGATAGAAGAGGCTTTTTCTAAGCTGATCCTAAAATTATTGTATTGGACTCCACAAAGGGTGGACTCATTCTTCATTTTAAATGTTTTCTTTCTTAAAGAAGTTGGAATTATGTTCCCCACCTTTGACTCAGAGAATATTTGAATAGGCTTATCTGATGTGCCATCCTAAAAGCATCCTTCTTTCAAATGCATCAGTATCTTTAGCTTGGGGCTTTAATTTCCATCTCATGGGACTATACCCTCTAGAGCTATTACAGGCCTCTCCATCCTTGAATAAAGCACACAGGGCAGAGAGTCTTCTGAAGTCATCTAGAACAGGCTTCTCAGCATTTGGAAACTCCACAACTTGTCCTCCTCAGTCTTGGTCCCATGTTGGTACCATGTTGCCCCCAGAGTAATGTCTCTACTCTTGCAAAGTAAGCTTCACAAAGCTTGCTTCACATTATTTTCAAAATTTGAAAATGTACAGAAATTTTATACAAGACAAGAAAAGAAATGGAGAGGATAACCTTGTCTTTTTTTTTTTTTCAGGGAGGGAGGTGATATCTATTTAATTGCATACATCTTGAACTGCCCTTTATTCGTTGTTTTCTTGAATTATTCTCTTAGTTTACTTTGGAAAGTCTTTATAAAACACATTATTTTCTTTGATTCCCCAGGAATTTTGTTTGGTAATTTTTCAAATATTGATAAAGTAGGTATTCTAAACTAGTCTTTACATGGTCAACCTCTGTCTATCTCTGGTATGTCTTGAAAAAACAACTTATATTTTAATTTTTTAGTTTCATTTCAAGATCTTAAAACCAATACTTAGTTCCCAGGAACTAAATTTTAAGTTGTAAATTATTTAAACCACTTGTTGTTCTTTCTGCTACTTCTATCTGCTTTTCAGCAGATTTGGTGTTCATTAGCACCTCCAACAGATGGTGAGCACAGAGAGGAGAGGGGAGGAGAAGAGAGGAGAGGAGAGAGGAGGTGAGGACAGGGGGAAGGGGGACTAGAGGAGGAGGAGAGAGAAGAGAGGTGAGAGAGAGAAGTGTTAATTTTGCTGTTTGTTGGAAATGTAAATAAAAGGATGTAGGAGTGGACACTAAAATTAATACCTAAAATGGGATTTAGAATTAGTCTGTAGGAGGGTGAAAATCTCACAAAAGCATGTAATGATAATTATTGTCAAGCCCTTGACCAGTATAACTGAAATGTGAAAGTGAAATTTTGTTGTTCTTTGCATAGGGGGATACATACTGCTGACATATTAGCCAATTAGTGAAAAGAATCCAGAATTGGTACTCGGATGACTTGAATTCAAGTCTTATTTTCATGTGTTATTAGCTTGTGTGATCCTGAGAAAGGTGTATACACTATTTATCTCTGTTCTCTTTTCTGTAAAATATAAGCAATAATATAGTTTTCATAGGGTTGCTGCAATGAAAAGACATCACATATAATAAGTATCCTTAAAACCTATAAAGATAAGGACTATTCCTATTCTTATTATTAATGTATTTGAATGTTGATTCATTTATACTTTCTTATTTAGTTTTTATGAAAGTTGATACTTATGTCTGCATTATGTAACAATAAAACATTTTATTCTTCTTGATAACCTAATTGATTTTAAGTGACTTAAGATTATGACTTCAGCCCTAAGTCTCTGGTTAAATGAGGTACACCTCAACCATGCTCAAGCATGGAATTAATTGTGTCTACCATCCAAGTCCATTAGCAGCCTTAAAGCTCATTCAAAAAAATTTTGACTGTATATTTTATACCTTTAGGACAAGAATCTATAAGGGGGTAAATGTTCTTCTCTTGAAGTTTCAAATGGTCTGAAACTAGATAAAGTAGGCAATACAAATTGGAAGAAAAATGAAAGAAAGAGGCAAAACATAAAGCCATTATTTAAATATCTTGAAATATGATGAAAGTAAGAGTGATTAAAATAGGATAAAAGGAGGATTTTCTAGACAAATGATGAGGCTTAGAATGTACATGACACTGTAATTAGACACATGTAAAATACCTATTGATAATTTATTCTCTGGTTGCTTGAGTATTAGGCATAAGAAACTGTTTTAAAGTCACATAAGTAAATAACTCCTGGGAGCATAGTAGTTTTATTTCTGTGGCAGTATATAATTTTCTAAAACAGTGCAAACTTAAAGAGATGGTTCTAACATGATAATAACCATAACATTTACAATAGCATATGTGTATTGAAAGTAAGTCCATCTTGCTATTATTCAGGTACTAAAATGGAATTAGATTTTAAAGTATTGTTTCATGCCAGTTTTATATTAAGAGCTGAATCCACAAGTAGGTAGGTGTATGTCTGGAGTAATGCTTCACTTTTTGGGTGTGCATGTGTGATATTAATGTGCTTGGTGTGTGCATGGGGTATTCATGGGTGAGTAGAGAAAGGAGAGAGGATGTGGTGAGCTGAGATACAAATGACAGGAAAATAAAGGCTGTCTTAGAGAAATTGTGAGTCATCAAGCACAAAGAAACTCTAGAATCTCTCTAGTAAGTGAGAGATTTATAAATGGCCACAAAAAAAATAAAGCAGAAGTTTTTATGGGAACTGACTAGGGGGAATCTGCATGTCTTAGAAAGGAGAGTTTAGCTGTGCAACAAGAATTCAGTAAACCCTTGAGTCTAGGTCAAAATATCATCAAAGAAAACTTTTGGTTGGAAACTGAGGTTTGAATTTGGGACCCAGGCAAAAAGGACCTTGCTTTATTTAGTAATGTGACCCAAGCTTTTATACAAGATAGGCAGACAGAAGATCCAAAATGGAAGTTACACTCACTTCATCCCAGGACCATATCAAAATTCCAACTAAATTATAGAACAATCAATCTGGACAACTCTTTGAAAACTAGCTGAATAGAAGTCCTATAACTAAGGATTTACAGAAGAATCCACTCTGAGACTGGTAGGAAGGGCAGAGATGTGAAAGGGATTGACCCCATCTACAAATGGACCAACAGCAGTGAAGACTCAAGTGTAACAAAGAGCTCACAAGTTCCATTCCTGGTGCACCCAATTCTGGTGATCAGAAAGACTATAACACTGAGCCCCACAGAACACATACTACATAAAGCCACTCTACCAAGGCTGGCAGACAGAGCAGATACAGATAATACAGAGAAATAAATACAAAGAGTCAGCCAAAATGGGAAGACAAAAAATAAAAAAGAAAGAAAGAAAGAAACTAAATAAAGCGAAGGTAAGCAATCTACCAGATACAGAGTTCAAAATAATCATTATTAAGATGCTCAAAGAACTTAGGGGAAGGATGAAGGAACTCAGTCAGAACTTCAACAAAGAAATAGTAATCATCAAAAAATGACATCAAAGTCACAGGGAAAATACAGTCTGAAGTGAAGAATAAAATATCTGAAATAAAAAATACACTGGTAGGAATCAATAGCAGATTAGATGGAGCAGAGTATTAAATCAACAATTTAGAAGACAAGGAGGCAGGAAGAAATGAATAGGAGCAACACATAGAAAAAGGATTTTTAAATAATGATGATAGTCCTGACCATTGGAGCTCAGTTAGTTGGATGTTGTTCTACAAAATGAAAGGTCTCTGGTTTGATTCCCAGTCAGGGCATTTGGTGAGAGGCATCCAACTGATGTTTCTCTCTCACATTGATATTTCTGTCCCTCTCTTTCTCCCTCCCTTTCCCTCTCTCTAAAAATAAATAAATAAATTTTTAAACAAATGAGCATCATCTAAGGACCTATAAAGACAGCAGGATGTGTAACAACATCATAGCATACCAGAGGAGAAGAGGAAAATACTTATAGATTGAAAGCCTATTTGAAGAAATAATGACTGATAACATCCCTAACCTAGTGTAGAAAAAAGACACACAGTACAGAGTTTTAAACAAGATGAACCAAGAGGCCACACCAAGACATGTCATAATTAAAGTGGCAAAGGTAAAAGACAAAGAGAGAATCTTAAATGTAGCGAGAAAATGACAGTCAATTACCTACAAGGAAGCTCCATAGCACTGTCAGCTGATTTCTCAACAGAAACATTTTAGACAAGAAGATTGGCACAAAATATTTCAAGTAGTGAAAAGCAAGGACCTGCATCCAAGACTACTCTATCCAGCAAGGCTATCCTTTAAAACTGAAGAAGAAATGAAGTGCTCCCCAGTCAAGAAAAAGCCAAAGAAGTTTATTACTACCAAACCAGTATTATGAAATGTTAAAGGGACTTTTTTAAGTAAAAGAAAAAATTTAAAAAGAGGAACACAAATGTAAATAATTTGATGGCAATAAATACATACCTATCAGTAATCACTTTATATCTTTTTTAAAAGATTTTATTTCTTAGAGATTAGAGAAAGGAGGGAGAAAGAGGGGGAGAGAAACACTGATGTGTGAGAGAAACATTGATCTGTTGCCTCTCACATATCCCCAACTGGGGGCCTGACCTGCAACCCAGGCATGTACCCTGACAGGGAATTGAACTGGTGACTCTTTGGTCCACAGACTGCCACTTGATCCACTGAGCCACACCTATCATAGCCAATAATTACTTTAAATGGAAATATATTAAGTACTGCAATCAAAAGACATAGATATCTCTCTCCCTCTTTGCCTCTCTCCCTTCCCCTCTCTCTAAAAATAATAAATAAAATCTTTAAAAAAAGAAAATAAGAACAGCAGCCTTAAATGGCACACTAGAACAGGACTTAATTGATATTTTTGGAGTATTTCTCCCCATGGCAGTAGGATATACAATCTTTTCAAGTGCACATAGAGATTGTTTAGGGTAGACCACATGTGAGGCCCCCAAAAAGATCTTAATAAATTTAAGAATATTGAAATCATATCAAGCATCTTCACAATGGTATGAAAATAGACATTAATTATAAGAAAAAATTCAAAAACACCTCAAAGCTAAATAACATGTTACTAAACTATAAATAGGTTAACAATAAACTCAAGAAAGTAATCAAAAGATATCTTGAGTCAAAAACAAAAACAAAAACAAAAACAAAAACAAAAAAAAAAAACCCATAACAACCCCAAATAAATGGGACATAGTGAAACAGTTCTAAGAGGGACATTCATAGCAATGCAGACCTACCTCAAAAAATAAGAAAAACTGCAAATAAACAACCTTAACTAACTAAAAAACCTTACCTTACTTAACTAAAACAAACAAACAAACAAAACCCAAACTGAGCAGAAGGAAGGAAATAATAACAATCAGAGAAGAAATCATAAAATACTGTAGAGTCGAAAAAGACAAAAAAAAAAATCAACGTAATCAAGAGCTGATTCTTTGAAAAGACAAGTAAGATTTATAAACATTTAACCAGAGTCATCAAGAAGATACAGGAGAGGATTTCTGGCCAAGATGGAGGGGTAGGTAGGTAAGCTGCATCTTCCTCCACAACTAAGAAGGAATACAACTACTTCAAAGTAGAGACAACCAGAAATTCCAGAAAATTGAGCTGCTCAGAAGTCCAACAAACCAAGATATAAAGAAGGAATACTCATTCAGACAGGTAGGAGGGGCGGAACCATAACAGAGAAAACACAGTTTGGCAGCTTGGGGTGCTGGCACGGGATTGTGGCAGGATAGCGGCTGTGATCGGCTAGCAGAAAGCGCAATCAGCCATTAAAAAATAGTAGGGACAACTAGAGCACTCCTGGCATGAGACCACACTGTGTAGCCCATAGTTCCAGTGCCAAGAAAAAAGTCTCACTGCTTTTAACTGAAAACCAGTGGGGGTTGGTGTGGAAGAAGAAACTGCCAGTCTCTCAGCAGAGTCCTACAGTCCTAGAATGTCTGCAGATCTACCCACCCTGGGAACCACAGCCAAGTAAATAGCTAGAAAGGCACCAGTCCAATGTGGGAAATGGGAGAAGTTCCTGGATGAGGGGTGAGTACTGAGCAAGCCACATTGTTCCCTCTCAGACCCCTTTCCCTCATACAACACCACAACATGGTGAAACAGATCACCCTGCACTGATGAATACCTAAGGCTCCGCCTCTTACAACATAACCTGATGAGGCAGCTCTACCTAAGACACAGAGTCAAACATAAACACAGGAGGGTGTCAAGTGTGAAGACAGAGAGATATGGTTCAAAACAGGAAACAGAGCAAGGTTCCAATGGAAGAACTAAGTGACAAGGAAATAGTCAACCTAACAGACACGGAGTTCAAAACCCTGGTGATAAAGATGCTCACAGGTTTGACAGATATGCTTGAACATGGCAAAAACAGAAAGGCTAAGTGAAATGGAGAAAAATCCACATAAAACCAATGGTAACAGGAAGGAAATTGGGGTTCAAATTAATGATTTGGAACATAAGGAAGAAATTAAGTCAACCAGTACAAAATGAGAAAACAAGAATTGCATAAAGTGAGAAGAGGCTTAGGAACTTCTGGGATGATTTTAAATGTGCCAATATATGAATAATATGGATGCCAGAAGAAGAGGAAGATCAAGAAATTGAAAACTTGTGTGAAACAATAATGAAGGGAAACTTTTCTAATTTGATGAAGGAAATAGACATACAAGTCCAGGAACCACAGAGAGTCCAAACAAGCTAGATACAAAGAGGACCACACCAAGACATATAATAATTAAAATGCCAAAGATTAAAGATAAAGAGAGAATCTTAAAAGCACCAAGAGAAGAGAGTTACCTATAAGGGGGTTCCTATAAGACTATCAGCTGATTTCTCAAAACAAACTTTGCAGGCAAGAAGGGACTGACAAGAAGTATTCAAAGCAAGGACCTACAGCCAAGATTACTCTATTCAGCAAAGCTATCATTTAGAATGAAAGGATAGATGAAGTGTTTCTCAGATAAGGTAAAAGTGTGGAGGCTTAACTATTCATCAGTGCTGGGCATCCCATTACACCACCTTAGCACTGTATGTGGTGGGGGGTCAGCGAGGGAACCATGCTGCTTGCTCAGCACTTAACCCTTTTCCAGTCACGTCACCTGTTTCCTGTATGTGGCTGTTGCCCAACTAGATAGTCCTGGTGATGGTTCCTAGGAAGGATGGTTTTGCATACATTCTAGGACCATGAGAGCCCTCTAAATGGACTCTGTTGAGAGACAGGCAATTTCTTCCACTGCCCCAACCCCCACTGGTTTTCACAGCCAGAAGCAATTAGGCTTTATTTTTCTGGCATTGCAACCAGTACCTTCACAGTCTGATCCGGGACTGGGATTTCTCCTTAGATGTTTCTCCTCCCAGCTTTTATAATGTGTAACTGCTCATTCCATCGGCTGACCAGAGCTACTGCATAACTGCTGCTGCCACACCACATCCTACCTATTTGGATAAATATTACTTTCTTATATTTTTGCTTGTTGGACTTCCAGGCAGTTTGATTTTCTAGTAGTTCTGATTGTTTTCAGTTTTGAGGTAGACATAATCCTTCTCATGCTTGTTCAAGGAGTGAAGTGTGTCTACCTCACTTCCATCTTGGTTGGAAGTCCCTTGGGCATTTCTCATAGCAGAGGCTTTTCAGACATATCTCCTCAGGCAAGGGAAACAAAAGGAAGAACAATAAACAAATGGAACTACATGAAACTAAAAAGGTTTTGCATAGCAAAATATACCATCAGCAAATTAAAGAGACAACCTACCAAACAAGATATTCACTATTAATACAGCCTATAAGGAGTTAATATCCAAAATTGTAAAAAACTCATATAACTCAGCATCAAAAAATCCCCACAAAAAACTGAAAACAAGAAGCAATCTAATTAAAAAGTGGACAAAGGACCCAAATAGATATATAGATGGCTAATAGACATATATCAAATTTGAATTCATTTAATTACCAATATCTCTGAATGGAGAGAACATGTCATTTTTTTTTTTTGTGCTTCTTTGTATAATAGCTTCCTCATTTCATGCATTGAACATATGTTAATTTTGTAATTGGACAAAACAACAAAAACTTTGAAAAATAAATTTAATCATATATATATTTTGTTGTTGTTGTACAATCTACTCTGGGAGTCTAGGGGATAATAAAGTGTGACTTTGGCTGCTACCAAAACTATGTCAATTAAATAAGGATATAGTGATAGTTGATGCTATGTTTTATTCAATGTCTAAACAGCCACATAATATGCTTCATTGAAAAAAAACTTGACTGATAGCAGGCCTTTGATGGAATTACACAGATATAGTAGCTCTTCTCTTATTTGCTGTTTCCTTATCTTTGTGAGAGATTTAGCTGGATTGATTTGGTGCCACCATTTTATTTATTTATTCATTTATATTGTATTTGTTTTATTACCATGTATCCCTCTTATATCCTCTTACACCTCACCCATCCCCTCCCTACCATAGTTAATACACTATTGTCCATGTCTATAAGTCCTTTTTCTTTTTTGCTCAATCCCTCCATCCTCTATATCCCCACCCCATCTTTACAACCTCTGGGATGGACCTGGAGTCATTATGCTAAATGAAATAAGCCAGAAAGAGAAAGACAAATACCATATGATTTTACTTGTATGTAGAATCTAATGAACAAACTGAACTAACAAGCAAAATAGAGACAGATTCATAGATGGAGAGCAGGCTGATGCTTTTTATTTTTTATATTTATTTATTTATTTGATGCTCTTTATTTTAATAGTAATAGTACACCACCTCTCCCTAAATAATGTAATACAAAGTGTTGGGAGAGGGTGGGCACAAATCTCCCTCAATCTATTTTCACCTTATTTGCTAATACAAAACTATAATTTCTTTAAAAGGAATTTCCATCAGAAAATAAAGAGAAAAAAATGAAAAACAGACATTTTGCAACAGAGGTGCTTTAAAGTGTAGACTTCTATCTTAATCCTGAAATCAGATCTTGGCATATTTCAGTACCCACACAAATTGTCCATTGTTGGTGAGAGCTGAAGGAAATGTTGGGATTCTGGCAATTCTTGACTATTCTGTTTTGTTACTGTGTTTTTTGCCCTCTTAGGAATTTATGTTTTCTCAAAAGAAAACATAATTAAAAAGCTCCAGTATCTGATATTAGTGGACAAGTGGGTAACATGACAATACATTACTCTATGCTAAGATCTTCAAAGAATCTGGCAAGAAATCTGGTGGAAAACTGCAATTTTTTAATTAGTGAAGTACATCACAACACATTTTTAACCCATACTTGTATAATAGTACCATTTGACTCATCTATTTGAAAGATTAGACAAAGTGATTATACAAACTCTTCCTGAGTTTTCTCTAATCAAACTTCTATCAAAGTTGTCAGGCAACAATGGGGTCCAAGGGGCATTGTCTATGATTCCTTTTCTTACCCTTGACTCTGTCAATGCTGAAACTCAATTTGTCCAGGTGTAAGGAGGCCATTACCATCGTTCAATTCTCCTGCTTTTCCTCCTCCTGTTTCTCCTCTTCATCTTCCTCCCATTTCATTTCTCAGTCTCTGAAATCCCTCCGGTCTTGGAGATATTTCCCCTTGTAAACCTGAGGTCCTCAAACCCTTGCCTGCCTTTTATATGAACTTTTCATAGAACCTTCTTCTGAGGGTGTTTATGACTTTGGAATTTTGGAAATTTAGCCTTTACCCTGGAATCTTTTGTGGGTTTGTGGAGTTCATCTGAAGCATGCCCTTAACTCAGAACTGAGTTGACTGATAAAACTCAGCTTTAAGTGGTGTCCTAGGCAAGTTCTTACCAGAGACTCTGGGGATTGAATGACAGATACCACCTTCCCTGGGGTCTGTATCAGTCACCATTGGCATCCTACTTTGGTTAGAACATTTCAAGACTCTTGTCTTAAGAATTTATTTCTCTGTTACAGTTGCTCTAATCTGTGTGAGAATGTCTCCCAAATAATCTGCAAATAAGAGGATAACATAGTATGAGTTCTGTGAACTACCAAGTATTACTAGTTCAGGTTATTCTTTCTTGTAACAAAGATCTTTGCTAAATCCCTGAGGAGCTTCTAGAAAAGCAATACAGTGGCCCTTTTCTTTCTGTGGAAATGTTGGGGGAGGTGGGCAGGGGAAGCAGGAAGAGGATTATATTAGTAGGTATACCTCCCCATTGCTTAATCCCCAAGTGATAATCTTCTGATCCTTACATTGTATGGTCTAATTTAAGATCACACAGGTCAATGAAGTGATGCCAAATGGAAAGGGGGTGGAGACAGAGTCAGGAGAAATAAAGGGAAAAGCCCTTGGATACAAGGGTGTGTCACAGAGGCATGTCTTAATCTTTTGCCATTAGAAATTGCCCAGCAACCACTGCGTTCAACTTTGTATTTTCTTGAGCCTCCATTGCTTGATAACAATGATAACTGTTAGATCTTGAAATAGGATACTGATATGCATATTCCTTATCTTGTTAAAATATCAGTCTTGAAACATACCTATTGACACTTTTCTTCCTAAGGCTTTTGAGATTGCCAAGTGTGTGCAGATTTCATTTTGGTTAATTTTATTGTCTTCCAGCTTTCATCCAAAACAGCTAGAACATCTAAGTCTAAATCAGTGGGTAAAGGTCATTTATTTCTATCATTCAGAAAATAATCTACAGTGCTTCTGGCTAGGAATTCCATACACATTTTTTAAAAGGCCAAGAAGGGCAATTCACTAGGAGGAGACTCCAAGAATCCAGAGAAGAGGATAAAAGAGAAAAAAATAAAACATCTTAGTGTCCACACAGACTTTTATTTCTGGTGTTTCTAAAATTAAATGTGTGTTCCTCTTCAGTATCACTGGTTCTCTCTAATGAGGCCACTGTTACTTTGCGTCTTAAAGTGTGATGGTTTCTAAATATTCTAAAGCAGAGAGGTTTACAAAGGGTTTTGAGACATTTTGAAATAGGTAACCAATACTGTAAGATCTCAATTTAAAACTAGATTTTTGGTGGTGGTATGAAGAAAGAGGGCTGCATCAGCAAAATGTTTACTTATTCTTTCATATTGTGAATTCTGAGAGCTCTTACAGCACGGTGCGGAAGTAATTGTGCTTTGAATTTCTCTAAGGATCTAACTAGAGGGTATCTGATAAGCATTTCTAGGAATCCAGGTTTAAAGACCCAGGTAATTATGATTGAGAAATAAGATTTTACACAGCTGAGGGAAGCAAGTAAAACCCATGTGTGGGGTTGGGCCAAAGAAATGTGGAGCTCCTAGAGGTCAGGAGGCAAATATTTTTTTCCATCTTCGCAACCCCCCACAGCCCCTGATCTGTGACCACCATGTATGTAAGATACATATGAAATGATGTGGGCGATGGCAGCTGCGGAGGGACCAGCGCAGGGCGGGCTGGCGTGGTCCTCCCAGGCCTGACTCCGGGCGGTGTCTCTCTGCCGAGATAACACAGCAGTCAGGCACTGGGCGAGGGCAGGGCTCCTCCTGGCCTCCCCAGCAGAGCTGCTCGAGTTTTCTGAAGCTGCCAGCTGCCAAATGAAATCTGAAACCCTGAGCGGCGTCTGAGGGTTGGCTTGGCTCAGATGTTACTGCCTCTGGTACTGTGTATTTACCGATTCACACACAATCACTCTTTCTAACTTCTGGGGCTCTTCTTTGCGCAACTGCTAGGATTTCTTAAGTGCATGTGGCAACTCATCCCAGCTCCGGGTGGAAACCGGCAGGGCCCCGGAGGGTCTTGGAGGACCAGGAATCTGTCAGGGCTGCGGCCAGGACAGCAGAGGATCGAGGCGCAGGCGGCGGGGGGGAAAGCACCACAACTTTCCACCCCAGCCGCAGTTCTTTCGGCCGCCGAGAATTTCCTACGAAACCACAGCTGCAGAGCAACCAAGTGCATGGGGTGCAACACTTCCCCTTGTTGTAGGAAGTAAAGGAGCCTTCCTAGCCTGTTTATCTTTTTTCCTTCTCTTTCTGCTGGTCTTGGGAGCCTGTTCTTCCGACAGTCCCGCGTCTGTCCTGAGCTTGGAACAGGGTAGGTGACCCCACAACCCGGGTGTGCGCTGGGGCACGGAGGGAGGCTGGGATGAAGCTTTGGGGACACGCAGGGGCTGCGGACACAGCTGCTTGCGACAAAGGAGGGGACTGCTGGGGTCTAGGGGGGATCGCAGGAATCCCGTGCTAGGGTGTGTGTGTGTGTGTGTGTGTGTGTGTGTGTGCGCGCGCGCGCGCCCGCGCGCGCGTTTGATGGGAAACAATGCTCATTTTTTGTTATTTTTAAAAGGATAAAACCAGCGCAGGCTGGTAGTATGTGTTTAAATAGATGAAATTAATTTTAAAAACTTTATGTAATTTAGTGCCCTCTCTTACAATCCAGCCTCCTGTTCCTCCGTTTCCGTTAGTGTCTTATGTTAGTGTTTTCCTAGATAACAAACGAACAGAGATAGGTTTTTATTATAAACACTTTAATTGCAAACACAAAACATTAGGGAATCTTTGGTGCATTTTAAGTCACCCAAAAGGGTTTGCCTAGATTTTGAAAACAATAATTTTTGAGGAAGTATCTATCCTCTCTTGAGGACAAATATGTAACATACTCTCATTAAAAAGGATACTTATGACTGTTTTTCTTTTATAAATCCCCCAATAGAAGGGGAGATAATGTTACTCTGGATTCCTTAGGTTCTCAATATCAACTAGTAAAGGGGAGACCAGACCCCTTTGAATTAAAAGATTGTCTTCAAGTAATGCTTACATCATAGATTTTTTGGTCACTCTATTTTAAAACCTAACAAGACATCATTATTTTATCTCTTTCTAAAAGGAGGAACTAAATAAATCATGCTGAGTATTTGAAATATAAAAATTGTAAAAATGTTGCTTTTCCTTATGTGAAACAATATGTGCTGCTGTGTCTTCTAAGTAAGACAAATTAATTGGAATCCAGGGATATTTAGAGTAAAGAGGTTCACTCAGTTACTGAGAAGATGGTCAGATGAATTAAAAACAGTCCATTCCCTGAGTCTCATTAGAATGCAAAACCAACCCTTAAGGGCAAGAATGAGTGTTGATATTAAACTGGACCTCATAAAACATAAAACACCTAGATTGACTATATTAGAAAAGGCCAGAAAACAAGTATAAAGCCACATAAGACCTGTTAAAATCTCTCTCTCCCTTTTAAATTCCTTAATACTTCCTCTTTTCTCAGAGTATTTGAACTAATAAGATAGCCCAATAATGCAAGGCCTGATTTTCAGGTAGCAAATCCAGAAATCTTTGATCTTTAGAGCCATTGCTGAATGTCAGAGACATTAAGCACCTTAGAGAACCTGGATATTAACAAAACTTAAAAATAAATAATATCCTCTTCTTAGAGAAAGTAGGTTCTCTGTGGGAGATCTTTAAGTGGGTAGAAGGGATAGACTTGAAATTTTTAGATCTGGAATTTAGTTTGACGTATTATGAGTAAGAAGTACACAAGTAGCATGATAAAGGGGAAGAAAATCCATAATTCTTTCTCTATGTGAAAGACTGTCTGTCCTTGGCTTTCAACTCTGTTACCTGGTTTTATTACTTAATCTCAGGGGTTTGAAATTGAGAGGGGCTTCTCAGTAATGTTCTTTTGGGCTGTAGTATATACTGTGAATTTGAACCATTTTAAAAATACAAACCTGAGAGTAAGTGGGGAACAATTAAATTCTCAAGAAAAAAACAATTCATTGCAGAACAAATAGCAATGTATCCTTCTAGACAAGAGTATAGATTTAAGTGTAAAAGTGAAAAGTGTTATTGGCTGAAACCCCAGTGAAAGCCTTTTAGGTTTTGCTTGGGATAGTAATGGTCAAAGCTCTGAAAATTTTCATCCAGACACAGTTTTATCTACCATGTGCTCCTGGACTCCCATGTGAAGGATAGGGGTTAGGGGAAGTTTGAGGTGGGGCAGGAAGGGTGAGGAATGTGCAGCAGGTGGTACTGAGTGGTTTGATTCTGATTACTTTGCTCTCTTGGCCAAGAGCCAACTTGATGTTTACCAACAGTGTCCCAAGTCAATTTGCTGTGACCTACTGGCCCACAAAGTGAAGTGTGCTTTCTTTCTGGCTCTACTAGTGCCCAGGTTGATTTCTCAGGGCTGAAAGCAAGCTGTGCTGCTGTAAATTTCAGGCCATGCTTTTGATGTCTCTTCTTTGTGTTTGCTGTAGAGCCATCTTTGTTCTTCTATGGTATTTTCTGGCCATTGATAAAGAGTTTTTTTTTTCCCACATGAGTGGAGCTTAACTAGTGCTGATTCCTCTTTATGTTATGTTTCAATTTTTGATAAGGTGTGCTTTGGGAAAACAAGATGGAGGAAGTGGATAGAGCTTCAGTTTGGAGCCAAGTAAAAGGGACAATCACGTAATGGTTACACAAGGGTGGGAAGGAGGTTGATGGTAAGAACATGAACCATTCATTCTACACTGAAGAGAAAAGCAGAAAAGAGTTAAAATTTTTAAAATACCAGTTTGCTCTTAAATTCATGGCAATAGGATTATAATATCTCCCAAATAGATAAAGGTATTTAAAAATTAAATTATAAGTAGTCAACTCAGTTAATTATTTTCATGAAAGAGTTGGAGTTTCATTGAGTTTTGCAATAGTAACCTATGGTCTTAGTCACGTGAGCTCATACTTTATATGATTATGGTGGTTTTAGAGGCTAAGATGAAGCACCTTTAGAAGTAGAATATGAACAGCAAAAGAATGTTCAGTTTTTGGAGGTTATTTTGTACATGTATGCTTTTAAGTATTACCTTCACTCTACTGTGTCATTGCTATTATGAATCTTTATAAAGTACAAATTGAATTATGTAAGTCTCTTGTTCTAAAACCTTTGGTGGATCCCAATGAATTACATTAACTTTAAACTCTTTAATGTTATAACCAGAAGGTCTTTAAAGCCTTTCCTTTTTAGCTTTCTCTTCCTACTAAGGGCACCTCACTGTTGACACTTTTGATATCTTACTCACGGATATTCATTCTCCTGGAATTCCCTCCTCTGGGAAAGTCCCTCTTGATTCTCAGTGGTCTATTTCAAGTGGAATTTCTTTTTGTAAAACTTACCCAATTCCATGCAAAAAGAATTAACCATTCCATCTTGTCTATTTCCATGATATTTTTAGCACACTTTGAATAATATTTTTTATGTGTCTCCCCCTAGCCAGCTACAGTGAGTTCTTTAATGGAGCTATTGGTAGAGGGGGACCCACCTGTATCCAGTGTCTGAAATACATAGTAGACACCTGTTAATTTTTCCTTAATAAATGAGCAAGCAAGGTCATGAATGAATAAAGCACTAGGATTCCACTTCATGCAGAGAGTTAGTTCCTAAAAGTCTATTTGAAAAATGTCTATTTGAACTCACAGTTCTTTTCCAAAAGTAACAATGCCACAAAACATAATTCAATTTCAAGACCAATCTATATATGTCTATTTAATTACTATAGAAGGGGAAATATTGTTTTGCAGTTATAAAGCAAAAGTAAAACATAACACAAAGCTATGGTAGAATCATCATTTTTTATATTATACTATAAAATCTGTAATCTATCAAATCCCAGTGGGATGTCCTGGATTTGGCTGTGAGGACTCATAATGGAGTTAAATTTGGAGATTCTGTTGCCTGTGGAATGCATAATAATCAAACCAAACAGAAATATTAATTTTGGCTATTTAATAAGTACCTTGAGTGATAGTGCTTAAGGGATACTGGATTTAATTAAAGGAGAATGTGGAGGTGGATGAAGAGGAGAAAATTCAGAGGAGCACCTTCCTTCACTGATTCCTATATTGATTTTTTTTTTTTTTCATCTCATTTGAGCAGTTAGGCAAATCCAAAGGTTTTTTATTTTTATTTAAAAAATGTCTTTTTCTGTATTCCTACTGCCTAACATAGAAGAGGGGGGTGTCACTTAATTTGAGACAAAATACAAATGGACTCACTTCATTTTCACAGCAGTGATGCCTTTGTCACTTGCATAACTGCTTCTTAGCATGTGGATATTTTTTCAATTAAGAATGCACATTACTTGTGTTTTCAACACTAATTGGGTATTTTAAGCTCAAGTTGCTCTAATATAATATCTTTGAGAAGACTGGAAGAGCAAGCATTGATATTTAAGAGTAATAGTCTACTCAGTTTTCTAAAATCTTCCATGCTCTCTATTTTTATCAAATTACATGATCATAAATTTACCTACCCTAGTCATATTACAACACCTTTTTGTTATATTATCTTCATTGCACTGTGCTTTAAAATAATACTTTTCTTTCTTTCTTTCTTTCTTTCTTTCTTTCTTTCTTTCTTTCTTTCTTATTGAAGGTCAATATAAAAGAGATGGGCTTCATGGAAAACATATTGGTACTTTCTGTTAGTATTTCAATATTCTTCCTTATATAATGATATCCATAAATTCATCTTTGCTTTTACTACTTTACCAAGTGTCTCTTCTGATTAACTGGAGTTATTTGTTTTGTTAGAAGAAAAAAGAGACTTAGAAGTCACCAGTTTCTCATTTTTGGCTTGTCATCCAAGAAGCTGAACTAAACTTGATGCTCAGTTGCCCCTAGTTGAGGTTTCCTGACCTGACATGTTTCCTTTTAGCCTTATTTTAATGCACCTATCATAACCATACAGTTTAAATAAGTTAGCTCCAAACTGTTACAGAAATAGATTGAATTACATTTATTTTGTATCCTTTTAACTCATTTTAGACTTTTAGTTAAAAATTTATAAATTTCTATTTTGTGCTATTTGTATAAATACTGTAGGCTAGTATTTTAGAGCTGATAATTTTCCCAGATCATTTTTTGTGTGTGTGTTTGTGTGTGTGTCCTTGAAACTTTCTAGGCACTACTTATGTACTCCCTGATGGATAAAATTACCTTGCTCCAAATGTTACATTTCTTAAAAATCTTAGAAGGAAAATCATGTTTACTTTAAAAGTATTATGAGACCAAACATATGAGCTGTTTTCAATATATGTATTACAAGTGTATAGAAGAGTGATTTTAAGGGACATCTCTGAGAAATAGAAAGAAAACATTCTTATACTGACAAATGAAATTTATTAATAAATTGAAGCTTATGTGGCTGTAATTGGGACTGTTTTCTGCTTGTCAAATTGAAGCTTCAGAAAAACAAAGTAATTTTTCCAATTTTCCAGGGTGGGGATGAAGGTGGGAGAGAGCCTCATTTATGTTCTGAAAATTCTCTCTTTCTTTGAGTCTTATAGGTCCTCATAATGTTAATCAGTCTAATGCAGCAATTTTCAACTGTTTTGCCATAAGAATTTTAAAAACATGCAATACCTACCATTTAATCAGGGATACTGACCTCTTTTCTCTTAGATTGTCAGATAAGAAAATGGCATCAACCAACACAACAATAATCATCAGTGTGAATGAATCAAAATTATAACTATTTATTTTGTCAGGTTGGCAAAACAATTTTTTTTTGGGTGTGCTGCAGAATTTTAGTAATTAGTTCATGAGTACCCTAGGATGAAAAAGTTGAAAATCACTGCTCTAATGAATTAAGTACCAACTAAATACCAAGCACTCTACAAGATATTTTTCATGTTACTTCTAATTTCAGAAGTAATTAGTAACTCTAGTAGTAAACCATACTATATATTATTCAGATATTATACTCCTATTGTATGAGAATGTTTAGGTTGAGAGAGATAAAGAAGCTTACCCAAGGTCATATAGTTAGTAAGCAATATAGAGTTGAGAATCAAAATCAGGTCTACCTGAATCCAAATAGTCTGCTATTTCTAGTGTGTGATCTTCATCTCAGTGCTTTTCTCTTCAGCTATTGGTTGTATAATTATAATCTATGTGTTCCATGGTTCAGACCATGGTTTCAATTTAATCTCCACTAGCTGGTCTTACAGCTCTCACATGGCTCTTTTAGGTCACAGCATTCTCATGCTGATAAGTTAGGGCACCTGGGATGGGTTACCACTCTCAAGATTCTCTTACGAGTAGACTCCAGCTACTACAAACCAGTAACTGAATGTTTCTATAGTGATCAGCCTGGCCAGACTTCATTTTCTGGTGAAAAGCAAACATAAAAGGTATGGTCCATGGTGCTTTTGTTATCTGTCCCCATTACTTGATTCCCAGCCATCTGGACACATGCCCCAGGAACACTGTGAGTGACAGATAAGAATAGAGGAATGAGAAGGGGACTGATAGGCCAAGGTCTAAGAACTAGAGACCCAACTTGGGAAAGCAGAAAGATAGAAGGAAAAAATAATTTTGTTGGAGACAGCAACGAGGAGGGACAGTTGAGTTAATGGTGGCAGTACTCACCTGGCACACAGAAGTGAAACAGGTCTCCCTGATGAATGTGGCTCAGTGAAAGGCCACTGGTTCAATTCCTGGCCAGGGCACATACCTGGGTGTGGGTTCGGTCCCCAGTAAGGTTGTGCTCAAGAGGCAACTGATAGATGTTTTTCTCTCACATCAGTGTTTCTCTCCCTCTCATTTTCTCTCCCTTCCTTTTTCTCTAAAAATAAATAAATAAAAATTTAAAAAAGAAATGGATCAAGCAATGGGGAAAGAGGTTTCCAAGCCAGTCTTTCTCAAGACAGGTCATTTATCATCAGAATTGTTAGAGTGTGTCCCGCTTCTGATTGTAAACATATCCAGAGAAGAGAATTCTCCATTCTTGAGGGCCATATTTGATTGTTTCATTGTATTGAGAATATCTGGTTTTAAAATTTCACATACAAAGGAAAATCCAGCAAGAAAAGATGAGCCAGGGAATTCAACAACCTGCTATTACCTTTTTGCACTTAATTTCATAATCCTAGGCTTTAGCTATGAGTATTGCCTTCAGAGTTCCATTTTGATTTTTGTATCTCATGATTTGTTATTGTGAAATGGTCAAGTGCAATGTTGATGATTTTATATAAATGCATCTATGGGGTATACCAAAAGCTTCAGCCTTCTCATATTCATGATTTGCTGATTAGAATCTTCATTTGGGGTGTTGTTACATAACAACTCACTTTCATCATGGAATAATTTTTATGTATCTATGGTGCTAGGTTCAATTTAGCAGGTTTAATGGGGAAGCCTTGGTCGTTGGTGTCTGGAGACAAATGGAGGCCACAAGGAATTATCTGGCATGGAGTTCTAAGAACTGCACAGCAGAGCTGCAAGAGGAGGACAGATGAGAGAAGGGCAGAGGCAAGGTCATAGGATAACAAATGTTAGAAACCAAGGAGTGGAAGAGAAGGCAAGTCCAGAGATAGTACTGGTTACTAGAAGCCAAGGTAAGGGAGACAGTGGATGACATGGCAATTAAGAATTCAGTTTCTGTCTAATAATAAATAACAATTATTAAAGCCTTACAGTGTGCTACTTATGCCAGGCACTTGCTGTGGGTTATCTTATTTAATCCTCACAGCTCCCACATAAGTAGCTTCTATCCTCTGTTTTAGAGATGGAAAAATTGAAACTTGCAGAGGTTTAGTAACTTACCCAAACCACACACTACTAAATGGTGGATCTGGAATTCAAAACTAAAATATCTCACTCCAAGGGATCAATCTTTACCATTATGTTCTGGAGTAATACCTATGTTTCAACCTGGCTCTGATATGCACAAACATTGTGACCTTGAGCAAGTTGCATTAATCTTGAATCACAGATTTCCTTTCCATGAATATGGGCATTTAATAATACCTACTTCATAGAGTCATTATAGACTTTTAACTTATGAAGTGAGCAGTGCATGTAAAAAACTGGAAGGGTATCTGGTACCTGGTAATTATTAATATGTTTCAACAGTTATTATTATTAAATTAAATGATGAACATAGGAGCCCTGAGCAGTATTGTTAAGCTGTGGTCATGAAATCAAATTAATGATTCATGATCAATGTTTCTTTTTAAGCAAAGAGGAATAAACTAGGATGAACTAGAATGGAAATAAATCAGGGTTCATTACGTGTAGTAAAAGTAGCAATTATTTCATCTTTTAATTTCTGTGTGTGTGTATGTGTATGCATCTCATACACTGGATAAAAATGAAAAATATATTTCTGATTATTGATAGCTATCAAAAAATACTTTAAAAATTTCTTTAAAGTAGTAGTTTTCAAAGTATGGTCCCAGAATCAGTAGCATTATTTTCACCTGAAAACTTGTTAGAAAGGCAAATTAATGAGCCTGACAAGGCCAGGCATTTGTCTTTTAATGAGGCCTCCAGATTATTAAGGACAATTACTTATTCAAAAGTGGCATTTGGAAATCATGAAAAAAATTAGGTAAGAGTATGTTAAATGACTTGCACGTGGTTAAAGGCATAAGCTGTCTTCTACTGATGAAAGCTTTCATTCTCCACAGAATGATGTCCTGGGTTGTGTTTTATTTTTTAAGATTTTATTTACTTATTTATTTTTTAGAGAGAAGAGAAGGGAGAGAGGTAGAGAAGGAGAGAAACATCAATGTATGGTTGTCTTTCACCTGCTTCCAGCTACGGACCTTACTGGAGACCTGGCTTGCAACCTGATTATGTGCCCTGGCTGGGAATCGAACCAGTGACCTTTGGGTTTGCAGGCCAGTGCGTTATCTGCTGTGCCACCAGCCAGGGCCTTGTGTTTGGTTTGGTGTAGTTGATTTTCTATGCTGCCTACTCATAGTTCAGGCGGGCAAGTATCCCAGACATCAATTCATTTATATGTAGAAGGACCTAAGTAGTTAGATCCTGTGCTTTCTTTTAGAACTACAAGATAAAAATATAACCTTCTTTGTGAGTGTCCTGAGCCTTGTGAGCCTTGAGTATCTAAGCTGTGTTCATTTTGAAGTATTTTAATGATAATAGTCCAGGTGCCTAGACAGCTATAAAATTAGAAATTAAATTAAGAACTCATAAAAATACTCAGTATTTTACTAATTGAGATATTTATTTTATAAAGCACATGAAGATAAGATGATATTGACAATCTTTTTTTTAAAGATTTTTTATTTATTATTTTCAGAGGAAGGGGAAGGGAGAGAGGCAGAGAGGGAGAGAAACATCAATATATGGTTGCCTGTCACCTGCCTTCAGCTACTGACCTGGCTGGAGACCTGGCTTGCAACCTTGGTTGTGTGCTCTGGCTAGGAATTGAACCAGCAACCCTTGGGTTCTCAGTCCAGCACCTATCCACTGAGCCACCAGTCATGGTGACAATCTTTTATAATGTGAAACTAATATTGATGGTAAAATATTTTGGTAAAAATAAAATTCAGATAAATTTTTATACTGGATATTTTCTCCCTTAAAGAGAACAGGGACTGTGTTTAGGCTATTTATCGGCTATATACGGTTACTTGAAAGAGAGGACAGTTAGTATTGTATTGACCAGCTTTTGTTCATCATTGCTCTTAATGCAATTTACTCTTTTTTTTTTTTTTTTTAAAGATTTTATTTATTATTTTCAGAGAGAGGGGAATGGAGAGAGGCAGAGAGGGAGAGAAACATCAATGTTCAGTTGCCTTTTACCTGCCTCCAGCCACAGACCTGGCTGGAGACCTGGCTTGCAACCTGGTTATGTGCCCTGGCTGGGGAATCGAACCAGTGACTGTTGAGTCCGCAGGCCAGCACCTTAACCATTGTGCTACCAGCCAGGGAATGTAATTTACTCTTATATTTAGTATTTTGGTTGGATGGTGTGTTTACTTTAAGACTTTAAAGTATCCTGTTTGATGGATCTGGAGAATATTATGCTAAGTGAAATATGCCAGTCAGAGAAAGGCAAGTGCCATATGATTCCACTTATATGTAGGATCTAATGAACAAAATAAACTAACAAACAATATAGAAGCAAACTGATAGATACAGGAATAAACTGTATTTATTAAATCCCCAGGGCAGTGGGGATTGTGGGGGGCTGGGTGAAAAAGGTGAAGGAGGGATAAATGGTGATATTCAGAGACTTGAATTGGGGTGATAAACATACAATAATATACAGAATAAGTACTATAGAATTATACACCTGAAGCCTAAATAATTTTATTAACCAATGCCATCCCAATAAGTTCAAAAAAAAAGTATGCTCTTTGAACATACAGCATTCAGATTCACTAGAGAAGACTTGAGAACTTTCTTTTCCATTAAAAATAACATTCACTTGGATTTTTAAGAAGCAGCTTTTTAATAAGGTACATATTAACTTAGTGGTATGCGAAAATATTTTTCAGGACAAAAGTGTCAGGAAAAGAAGAGTTTCAAGATAAGAAAGTCTACCTGCTGGCTCACCACAGGTATAATTTCATGTTTAAACAGTAGCTTGAGAGATGGTTTGAAAGAACCTTCTCTATTTTTCATTCTATGGTTGGAGAAGAGCCGGAAGGAAAACTGCTAGGAGGGTGCGTGCTCTGAGTCTCCTTTTGATATTTAATTAGTTTCTGTGAACTTAAGAGATCACTTAGTTTTTCTGGACTTTAATCTCCTTGCTCATAAAATAAAGAAGTTGGAGTAAATACTTTCTAAATTGTTCCAGCCCTGAATAAGTCTCTGTTGCTAAATGGTGTGTGTTCCTTTTGGGCAACTTTAATGAGAATGTGGCAAGGTGTGTACATTGAAAGGGCTCAAAAAATTACTGTTTGACTTTAGAGAGGAGTGAGGATCTGGAAGCCATATAGATTACATAATAAAGTTTAGCTAGGCCTCTTTTAGATAAATTTCATGTGCCAGTGGGCTAGTTCTCATCAACTGTGGGTTAGAGTGCATAGGTAGAACTTTGAAAATTTCTGAGGGTTTCTTGGTTATCACAATGACTGCTGGCTGAAGTTACTAGCATTTGGTACTCAGGGTTAAGAAGATAATATGTTTTGCAATGTGTGTGATAGTCCCTTGATACAAAGAATTTTCACTACCCAAATGCCAACAATATCCCCAATGAACTTAAAGATAAACCTTTAACGTAATTTTTTATAGTCATTGGACAGTTAGAAATGAAATCATATGCTTTCTGCTGTTTCAGTAACACAAATGCAAACAATATCTAAGTAGATGACAACTGGTGTTTGTGATGCATGGGAGAGGACAGCCTCCAGCTTGCTCCACTATATATTGACTATGCAATAAGAAAAGCAGTAAAAATCTCAGCTCTGTTAAAGTGGTTTGCCAATATAACTTAAGGACATACTTGGAATAGTTCATTTGAGGATGAAGCTACTAGTTTTCTAATGACAGCTATATTTTTAATGAAATGGTTTACAGAGGTTTCCATTCCATGTAATTAGACATTTCCTGTGCTCAAGTCCATACCATGATTTATGCATGAAATACAGAGATTTGGTTCTCTATAAGAAATACCACTTGCTTAACAGCTCCATGCATGATGAGTGACATGAGCACTTCTTGTTCCTACACTAGCCTTCTTCTGCATTTGGGTTGACCTTGCATGTTCTGGGTAAGATAAAGATAGAGCCCTTCTAGCAAGAGTGACCCATCCAAGGTTGTCTCAAGAACCCAGGTAACATTTTCAATTAAAATTTTTTTTTTAAGATTTTATTTATTATTTTTAGAGAGAAGTGTAGGGAAAGAGACATCAACATATGGTTGCCTTTTACCTGCCTCCAGCTACAGTCCTGACTGGAGACCTGGCTTGCAACCTGGTTATGTGCCCTGGCTGGGAATTGAACCAGCAACCTTTGGGTTCGCAGACTGGTGCCTTATCCACTGTGCTACCAGCCAAAGCACATTTTCAATTTTGAGGTGAATTTTGCTTGAAATCACTTAAATCACAGGTTCATTTTCTTTAAATTTTTTTCTTTCATCTTTCTTCTTTTGTTAGCCAAATTCTTGGTTAGCTTATGTATTTATAACTGCTTATATCCAGTTCTCAGATTTTGTGAGTATAAAAGGTGTTGTATGGATAAAATTGCCTAAGAAACCAGAGTGAACTTAACATTTTTCAGGGGTGAAAGGGGATCCCTGTTTCTCCTTTCTTTGGTGAATCTGAGCCTTGCTACTTCTGCAGGAGAGGTGGGGAAAGGAGATGATATTGAAATGGGTAAATTTTCTTTTCCTATAAATTTGGTATAAATTTAGATTTCAAGAGTAGTTAGAAATTATAGAATTAAGAAAATGTTTTGGGTATTCTATGTTTATTAATTATGCAAGGTATCCACAATTAACAAATTGGAGGTTACATACTACATTTTCCTTGGAATGACTTTTTTAAAAGATTCTATTTATTATTTTTAGAGTTGAGTAAGAGAGAGAGGCAGAGAGAGAGAGAGAGAGAGAGACATCAATGTATGGTTGCATTTCACCTGCCTCCAGCTACAGACCTGGCTGGAGACCTGGCTTGCAACCTGATTATGTGCCCTGGCTGGGAATCGAATCAGCAACCTTTGGGTTTGCTAGCACCTTATCTACTGTGCCACCAGTCAGGGTGGAATTAATTTTTTAGACATCAAAACAAGAGCCCATTTAGAATAGCTGTAATCATCTTTCCTCACGTTTTAATATGGAAAATGAGTCCAAAATAATTTAGGTGATTTCCGTAGAATATAGTCAGAACAAAGCATACCAGGCTCTTGATTTTCAGGGACTGGTTTTTCTACTCCACTGCCCTATTTACTTTTCCCTGAGACAATTAAAATAAAATCAAACCCATATGTTAAATGAAACCCAATTTAAAAATTAAAAATAAAAAGATTAAGTTCAAAATTTTATAAAAACTAAAGAAACACAATATTACATTAAAAAAATAAAACAATTTAAAAAATAAAATTAATACCAAATGCTAGCCTAATGCAGCCAACACATAATGAATTACTTCCTTTGGTCTGCTGAAACTAGAAGGGTATTTAGTAAGTACCATTTGGCATACTTGACAAAGAATCAGTCATGATATTTTGTATTCTATAGTTTAGGTGAGGAATTATGACTGAGGATAGAACAAGAGAATCTACAGCATTTAAAAAAGCATTTTTACTGTGCCTAGATTACACCTAAGATAACTGAAAAATACACCAGAGTAAAATTAAGGTATAACTTGTAACACTTTCTGTTTTGGGTACATTTTAAGCTAGTTCCCTATAGTAATATTAACTGTGTTGAACCCATTTAATATGAATGTTTTCAATACACTTAGATTTTCATTTAATTTAGCCTTCAGACCACACTATATTTATACATTATTGTCTTATTTTATTCTGTTCATATTCCTGAAAAACAAAAACTAAGTAAGCCTCATGATATTTAACATTTAAGAGATTTCAGAAAATAAAAAAATAAAACAAAACAAAAAACTAGTTAATCTCTACAGAGATTAAAGCACTGCCTTGAGTTAAATAATCTTGAAGGTGAGCGAAAGAAGGGAGGAGGAGGAGAGGCTTCAGCTCATTGTAAACTGCTGCGGAAAGCTGAGAAACGAGGAACTCTTTCTGTGTGATGCTTTTATTAGCTCACTGTTTGGGGTCCCATCCTCCACTGTTTAATTTGTGGGACATTCCAAGGAGTATCCTTAGCTTCTCTGACATGAGCCCAGGACTGGAGTTTGAGGGCTCTGAGAGGCTCCTTTCTGACCCAGAAAGAACACGCAGAGCTGGTGGGCTGTGAAGCACAGGGCTCTGCTGGTTGGGGGAGGGTTCTTCCTCAAGAGTGAGGTGACACCTTAGTGCAGCTGAGCAGTGGGGTGACAAGCATGCTGCTCCTCTTACTTTGCAGGCAGCTCTAAAGTGCAGGATGTGATCTCAGAAAAACTGAGAGAATACTAAATGCTAGATTTCCATGAGACCTTTGCATGCAGCTCAGTGATGTTTATCTAGGACTCTGCTTTCAATCTATTTTCAAGCAACAATAGGACACTAGAGGCTTGTGAGGGTTAGTCCTTATTTGTTTAGGAAATAATACTCTGACCAAATACATAGTATTAATAATAGTGGCTATTTTTTACTACTGTTTTGTTGTTTTTTTTTTTTTTTCTTTTTGGTTTGTTTGACTTAATAAATATTTTTTTAAAGTCTTAGAGCCATTAAGTAACATAAATTATATTGAACTGTTTTGTGAAGATGCCAAACAATATCAATTGAGCTTTATTAATGTGAAATGAATAAATGATATATACAGGTAATATTATCATGATCCTAGAGGGGGTGGGAATAGAGGAGTGTGGAAAGAATGAAAAGAAATAAATATATGTGTGATGTTAAGGTGGAAGGCACTGAAATTGCTGGTGAGATTTTCTAGTAGCCTGGGATATGCTGAATTACAGTTGGTGTAGCAGTTTGTCAAGGCTGTCATGGAGCAGACTGCTTTAAGAGACTCAAGATTGATTCCTGATACCAATGTTGAGCCATAAATTCTAACGGGAATAATTAGGACTGGATTTACAAACTTGGGAGCAGGCAGCAAAGTTTTCTGGCCTGTTATTCCCACTGAACTAGGACACATTGTCATCTTAAATCCAACATTTGATTTAAAACAAAGGTATTAATGAGTTTTTCTGGAGTTGATATGGCAGTTCCTTTACTTTGCAACTTTCTGTTCTTCCGTTGTTATGTTTCCAGAGAATTCTCTTTAGAATGCATTCACACAGGAGCCAGTCAATCATCAGGTCTCCTGGAGTCTGTTCACACCCTCTTGGGTTTACGTGGTGTTTTTACCTTGCTTGAAATAATAAAGTATAATATACTGAAAATGTATATTTTCTTCTACAATATTCAAATGGCTACACAAAAAAATTCACCAATTTTGATGAGGTTTGTTTTTAAATGCACACTGACATGACAGCTGTCACAGTCCAAATCAAGTGTTGAAAATCATTTGCACCAGCTTGGTTATGTTAATCTCTTTGATGTTTGGGTTGCACATTAAGTGAAAAATACCTTCTTGACTGTATTTCCACATGCAATTCTCTACTTAAACATAATGAAAACATTCTGTTTTAAAACAAATTGT
>PVIW01008351.1:51683-62170 GCA_004026585.1 Noctilio leporinus
CCGGCCTGCAAACCCAGAGGTTGCTGGTTCGAATCCCCAGCCAGGGCACATAACCAAGGTTGCAAGCCAGGTCTCCAGCCAGATCCATGGCTGGAGGCAGGTGAAAGGCAACCGTACATTGATGTTTCTCTCCCTCCCTGCCTCTCTCTCTTCCCCTCTCTTTCTGGAATAAATAAAATCTTTAAAAAAAAAAAAAAAAAAAAAAAAAAAAACAAATTGTGATGGTGATGAAAAGTGGATACTTTACAATGATGTAGAACAGAAGAGATCGTGGGGCAAGCGAAATGAACCACCACCAAACACACCAAAGCCACAAAATCCAAAGAAGGTGATGTGTATATGGTGGGATTAGAAGGGAGTCCTCTATTATAAGCTCTTCTGGAAAACCAAACAATTAATTCCAACAAGTACTGCTCCCAGTTAGACCAACTAAAAGCAGCACTCAATGAAAAACATCTGGAATTAGTCAACAGGAAACACATAATCTTCCATTAGGATAATGCAAGACCACATGCTTCTTTGATGACCAGGCAAATACTGTTACAACTTGGCTGGATAGTTCTGATTCATTTGCCATACGCACCAGCCACTGCACCCTTGGACTTCCATTTATTTTGGTCTTTACAAAATTCTGTTAATGGGAAAACATTTCAATTTCCTGGAAGACTACAGAAGACACCTGGAATAGTTCTTTACTCAAAAAGATAAAATGTTCTGGGAAGAAGGAATTATGAAGTTGCCTGAAAAATGGCAGAAGGTAGTAGAACAAAACAATGAAAACATTGCTCAGTAAAGTTACTGATGAAAAGGAAAAATGTGTCTTTTATGTTTTACCTTAAAACTGAATAAATATTTTGTCCAGTCCAATAGCTGTCTCTGTTACCAGAGAAGGAGGCCATATTTACATAACTTTTAGTACAGTATATTATTATAATGGTTGTATTTTATTTTAGTTGTTGTTACTGTTTAATTTATAAATTAAACTTTACCATAAGTAGGTATGTATGTATGTGTGTATAGGTAAGAACATAGTATTGATAGGGTTCAGTAGAATCTGTGGTTTCAGGCACGTCTTGAGACATGGTCCCTGAGAATAAAGGGGCACCACTGCATACTTGTTAACCGTTAACTCCTCCTTTCTATTTCTATCACCACAAAGCTTTTCTAGAAATGTAAAACCAGATAAGCAACTCATTTGGCAAATGCTAAATTAGTCCTTAATTCAAAACACTGTGGATTTGAGAGTCAGTTCTAATATTTACTAACAGTGACAAACCACTTAAAATATTTTGTAAAAAGAGGATAATGGTCAAATGAGATAATGTAGCAGAAAGTATTTCATGGTACTGATATTGGTTATTATTACTGAGAATTGCTATTGAAGAGGGTCATCAATCAAAGGACATTTTGAAATTTGCATTTCATTTTTAACTTTTTGAAATAATTTTAGACATATATAACATTTTCAAAAAGAGCACAAAGAATGGTCATGTGACCTTTTTTAGGTGTTAGCATCTTAAAAATAATAAAACCAGGAAATTAACTTTGATATACTACTGTTAACTATCCTGTAGGTCTTGTTTAAGTTTTCATCAATTATACCACCAATGTCCTTTTCCTGAATGCAACAAGAATCACACATATTTTTAGTGATTTATTTTTTTCCTTCAGCCTGAGACAGTTTCTTAATTTTTCTTTGTCTTACATCATCTTGATGCTTTTGAAGAGTAGTGAACATTTAGTCTCTGAATTGGGTGTTCTGATGATTGAGTTAAGGGTCCACATTGTTGGCAAAAGTAACATGGAATGATGCAATGTCCTCTCAATTCATCATGTTAGGAAGCATTGATGTCAAGGAGTCTACTAAAGATGACAACTTCCATTCCTCAGTTGAGGTCTGCTGGAATTCTTCATGGTTAAGATGCTAGTTTCCTTTATGTAATCAGTAAGCATCTTGTGATGAGATACTTTGAAACTATGTAAATAATCAGTTTTTTATACTGTCAACCACAAACTTTCCTGCTTGAAACAGTTCTCACTATAGTGTTTGCCAAATGGTGATGTTCTGTTTTATCATTCCTTTGATATTTGCTAGTTAAAACTCTTCAGTAAGGATACATTTATTTACTTACTCAGTTATTTATTTATACCAGTATGGACTCATGGATATTTGTTTTAATCAATGAGTTATAATTCGCTACCTCTACTATTTATTTTGTCACTCAAATTATCTAAATTTGGTCAGTGTCGCTTCTGACTGGCAGCCATTTTGGTTGACATGAGTGATGCCATTTTTTCTGTATACTTTACACTGTCTTGACAGGACCAACACCATTTTATTGGTCTTGCTATCCACACCATCTACACTTGAAATTCTCTTCATTCTTTAGGAATCTGAGTATTACAGTAGCTCAGAATACACAGGTTCTGGGTCAATTACTTGGGTTCTAATCCTTACTCCATCAGCATTGTGTTTCTTGGTCAAGCTACTTAATCTCTATTAGCCTTAGTTTCTTCTTCTGGAAAAGGAGAACAAAAATAGTAACCTTTATATGGTTACTGTAAAGTTTAAATGAACTACTAGATACAAAGTGCTTAGAAGCATTCCTGGGACATAGTGAGAGCTTACTAAATGTTATTTCTGTTACAATTGTTATTATTTGTGTATCCTGACTTACTGGGTCAGTTCTTTATACCTGAATTTTCTAGATTACTAAATACACAACCATTTAAAATATATAAGCACATAAAGAGTAGGAATAGTTATTTTTGCTGTGTAAGGAGTTAAGACTAGACATTTTCAATCCCTTAAATGGAGAGGAAGTGAAAGAGGAGATGACTATTAAATAAATAATATAACATTACCATATGTTTTTTACTATCTTAATATTTTAATACTGATTTGTCTCTCACATATGAAGTAAAATAATAGGAAATAGCCTTCTTTTAAATTTCTGTAACTGAGTACAATAGGATAAAATTTTGTGGAAAAGCCCCAAGCTTAAGGAGTGACCTAAGCCAAAATAACAGATACTCCAACCTGACAAGCTGTTTCATCCTTCTGAAAGATGAGACCTGTAACTGTAGAGTGTAATAGATAAAGCCTCTTTTCCTTCTTTATTCTTGGGTTCCAGTAAAAAGGGAAGGTAACTGGAAGGACAGAATAGGAAAAGCTAGAAAGAGAAGGAGTAACCCAAATCAAGTAACAATTTAAGTTAAGTACAGAAAAATTTATTATTATTAATCATGACTTATCAGCTCTAAGGACAAATTGACTTCTGTTAGGATATCCAATTTTTAATAATGTGTCAGAATTTAGTAGCCTAAACATATAGGTTTGGCAAGTGATTTAGTGCTTGAGTTTCTCTCCTTACCTGTAATTTTTGAGTGTCAGCATTATTTCTTTTGGATGGAGAAAGTTTTACTCTTTCAATAATGCAATTTATTGTATATTGTTAGTATCTCATTTTTATTTGGCAGCTTCCAAATCTTGGGAGATGTATGAAGTATTTAGACTACTATTACTCTTGTTATAAGATTTTGATCTTTTATCTTAAGTAGCGTGGGGAACTTTCCCTTCTAGTGAATTCATTTTCCATTATTAGTCATGCTTAGTGGTTCCAAAGTTCTGATTTCTTTTATTAAAATGTCAGCATCTTTGTAACTTCTTGGCTTACCCAGGGTACATGTTTAGAGTTCCTGGGAACCGTGAAAAGGAAGATGCCACAGGTGTATATTTACTGAGGTTTAATAAGAAAGTTATTGATAATGTTATCTTTTGCAGAAATCTGGGAAAGCTTTGGGTTCTCTGTGCATTCCTGGCTTAGCAGTTGTAAAACAGTAACAGTTTGTGAGTCTCACCATGTGACAGGGCCATCAGCAGCGGGAATAGGTCCAACACAGTCATTGTTGATTTGTGCATGGGAATCCTTGGTATGGTGGGAATATTTATTTGTTACTTTTCATAACCTAAAGTAAAGTACTCCTTTCTCAAAGAAGTGTGTTTCCTTTCTGGCCTTTGACAAGGTTATCTTTTGCATGGTTTATTAATCATACCTTAACCACAAGTGTATGTATATCATGTCATTTCAGACAGGCTTTAATCACAAGGATAAAGTTCAATAACATATTAATAAAAATTGCCATGCAACAAGGTGAAGACAAGCATGCTCAAGATCCATGGTATATTCATTTGTAATACTAAAGAAGCTCAGCCTCTGGTGCCCCATGGTTCATGGGTCCACATTTTCATGTGAATTTTACATATTCCTAGCTATAGACATTAGCACCCATATTTTGGTAATATGTGTAAAACCTTTTGGGGAGTTGATATTACCCAAATGTTGTTTGATGAAAGTCTATCCTCTATAGGAAAGATCCTATCAGCAAAAAATTGAGGGATGAGCATAAACTTTATGAATAAACAAAGAAGGAAATCATTTTCTGAAGTTTACATGTGGACAAGAAAGGAAGAAAGTTATTTCAGGCAGAGGGAAATCCATATGCAAAGAAACAATGGTGTGATTTGACTATTAGATGTTTAGTAAATGCTCAAGAGTTTAGGATGAATTTGGACAATGATGATGAAGTAGAAGGAATGGAGTCAAGAATAGTTAAAAATTAGAGTGACTAAACTTAGTGACTTTTTAACAGAAGAAGGTTAAAAAGAAGGGGGTTGGAAGGACCCTAATCAACTGAGTGTATTAGTCACAGATGTTAGTGACTAAGTCTTACCATGTCCTGTGCATTTCTTAAGTAGCCCAGTCAGGTATTTAATCATTTGCTTTTGTGGAGCCTAAAATATAGTTTCATGTTTCAACTCTGTTAGTTATATATGCAACTTGAGGAAAATGAAATTCTGTGAGTATTAAATCCTGCAAAAGAATACTGACTTCTTAGAGATTTTATAAATATTTTAATTGGAAGAGAGAAGTTACTTTGTAATAATTATATAAATTCAAAATATATTGTTATCCTGTTGTCTATTGTTGTTAATTCTCAATATTAAAAAAGGTGTATTTGCAAAACCAGTTCCTTTATGCTAAATTTAAAAATGTGACACTATGTCCCTGATTTTTCAGCTAAATTGTTGTAGCAGCCTCTGGACATGCCAAAGTTTTGCTGTACTCCTCTGTCTTGTCAGCATTCATGTTCCTTCTTCAACTTTTTAATTTCTAATCTGAATTAAACAAGAGGTAGTTATGCTTGAGTTCCCTATTTTCTTGAGCTGATGAATAAACTTAAGTGTGCAGCCCTTTTCTCCAAGTAAAATAAATGCACACACCACAAGGCAGGCTAATACTGTATTTTCTTTTGTTTAGTGGCAGTAACAAGGCGATTTTTGGGAGGAAACAAAATACTTGTTTGCAAAGAATCAGTGTTAATGTGTCAAAGGTGACTTAACATCTTGACTCTTATCCAGACACCTACTATAGGGGATTTAAGGACACGGTAAAATAATAACCATCTTTAATACTTACCTGGCTTGGCTCTTGATACCAAATTTTGATGTGACTTGTGTCTTAGTGAGCTGGGCCAGGCCTCACTTAAATTTGCAGACACAACCTTGCTCCTTTAACCCAACACTAGACAGAAAGCAGCTCAAATGATTTGTGTTTATTTTCTCTATGACATACTTACTTTGGTATTCTCAAGTTTTCAGTTTTACTAATGGGAAAAGGAAGAGAGCCCTAGAACGGATTGATTCTCTGCCTTGTTTCTGGCCTGAACCTCATAGTGCACTGCTTTTAAAGGCTGTGAACACTTTCCCTCAAGTGGGGAAATCCACTGGCCTGATGTGTTACTGTGGCCACAAGAGAGTGGCGAGAGCACAGAAAGTCTTTCTCCTCTAAAGCCTAGAGAAAAATTAAAAGCTTTGAAAATAGAGCCTTGGAATCTACATTCTAAATTATTCTTCAAGTGAGTCTTATGCATCATAAAGTTTAAAAATATTCACTAGAAAGTTCACCCCTACTATAGTCCTTTGTATTAAAAAATGTGGCTATGTATTACTAATAAGCATATATGCCTGTTTTTTAAGAAAATACTGGATTATACTCAAAATAACTAAATGAAATAAGACCTATTGTTCAAGAGTAAGAACATGTACCAATATTTGGAAGCACATATCAACATACTTAGTAACAGCAGCTTTGTGAAATGAGTAGATGATAGCCTTCTAAGTTGACTGGATTAACAACGTTGTCAATGATAAGTTGGAGATATAAGTTCAGTTTATGATTTTATTTAGTTTTAATTAACATATTTAAATGTAAAAGCATACTTTTTTAATTATTGAAAATATATTTACGTATTTTCTGAATAATTTGGTTCTGGAAACTACTTTTTTTAAAAGATTTTATTTATTATTTTTAGAGAGAGAAGGATTGAGAAAGGCAGAGAGGGAGAGAGAAATCAATGTATGGTTGCCTTTCACCTGCCCCGAGCCACAGACCTGGCTAGAGACCTGGCTTGCAACGTGGTTATGTGGTCTGGCTGGGAATAAAACCAGAGACCTTAGGGGTTTGCAGGCTGGCGCTTTATCCACTGTGCCACCAGCCAGGGCTGGAAACTACTTTTTAAACTGAAATTTTTATAAAACCTAATACCAATTAAGTATTTCTGACAAAAACTTAGCCTCTAAGTTGAGATGTGCTGTAAGTGTAAAATACAAACTAGATTTACAAGACTTAACAAAAAGGACGTAAAATATCTCACTGATATTTTTATATTGTTTACTGTTAAAATAAAACCTTTTAGATATACTTATTTAAAATATATTATGAAAAAATTTTAAATGTTTTTTAGTGTAGATAGAAAATTTTTTATGTGGCTTTTATTATATTTCTGTAGTAAGCACTGATCTAGATACTTATGACAGCCTAGATTTCTGTAGTATTGATTACTGACGAGGCTGTTGTTCCATGACACTTATTTTAATACCATGGCTTCAATTAAAATGTATGCTATTGCCCCTGGCTGGTAGCACAGTGGTTAAGGTACCGGCCTTCGAACCCAAAGGTCACAAGTTCGATTCCCCAGCCAGGGCACATAACCAGGTTGCAAACCAGGTCTCCAGTCAGGTCTGTGGCTGGAGGCAGGTGAAACGCAACCATACATTCATGTCTCTTTCCCTCTCTGCCTCTCTCCTTTCCTCTCTCTCTGGAAATAATAAAATCTTTAAAAAAAAATTATGCTATTGGATGAATGACAATAAATAACTTTATGTCCTTAGAAAATAATCTGATTACTCTGTGATGAAGAATACAGATTATTAACCAAATGGAGTTAATGCCAACCTACTAGATATGGAGTCATTTAAAACAACTAAAAGTATTTGGGGCAAGGACTTAATAAATGTTTTTTTGAAGTTTTTCTTATTCCTTCATACAACTTTTAAAGAAATATATTTTAATCAAAATTAACTAAGCAAAATATACCATTCTAATATATCATATGGAGTATATATGAGCCAATCAAGTGATAGCCCTGGCTAATGTGGCTCAGTGTGGGAGCATCATCCCACACAGGCGCCGAAAGGTTGGTGACTAGATTCTTTGTCAGGGCACATACCTAGGTTGCAGGTTTGATTTCCAATCAGGGTGTGTATGAGAGGCAACTAATTGATGTTTCTCTCTCTGCTTGTCTCTCTTTCTCAAATCAATAAACATACTTAAAAAGAGAAATTGAGTGATACATATTTATGAATCATTAACTCAGATCTGGAGTGCTTATGGCTTCAGAGTGGAATGCAGTAGCCTGGAAGACTCCACCCTTGCCTATATGGCCCTTAGAAATTTGGGATAGTAGGTAAGAAACACATTTTTAAAACTTGGAAATACAAAACAACACATATAATAAAGGATAAACTTTGGTGGATTATAATTGGAAATTAAGGAGAAAACCAGACAACTGTGAGCTGAGGAACTGAGAAAGTCTGCACAGTAGGTGTGGGACTCTGACTTGGATCTGCATGGAGTGGGGGAAGAGATCTGCACATTGAGACATTGGGCTTCTTGGTGGGCCATCAATCACTTTCCTATAACTCTTTACTTGCTGGGATGTAAAATTCTTAAGGACAATGATTCTATTTATTTTACCTTCTCCATCCCAAAGGCTTTAGTGCCTGGTACACAGTGAGTATTCAGTTATATTTATGAGTGTCTTCAATATCTAAATGAATAAATGAGCGCATTCTCAGAGAAAAAAAATGAGCAAAGAAACAGTGATGGACATCAGCATTATGGGAATGTGAGTAGCAACAGACCTTTCAAACAAGTGAAATGGTCCTAAATGCTTCTCAGAGTGGCTGGAGATGTTCACACTAAGTGAAAGGACTTGATAAACTGTAGTGTCCTATATAAAGCCAAGATTTCACTATTATTCTGCTTGAGATAGGTTCTTATTCACCTTTGTGGTTGTCTCATTGCATAGAAATAGATGTTCAATCAATACTTCTTTATAAATGAGTCAAAGAATGAATGGAAGGTCCCCACCCTTGCTACTTTCTACATGTCTACTTTACATCTGCCTGAAAATGCAGATAAGCCACTCTTATAGAAAAGTATCTAAATTCTGACTGAACCTTGAGGAGAACCTTGAAGGCTTTGCTTATACAAAAAGTTGGCATAAGTCTACAAATATTCTCATATCCCTTCCCTTTGCCTTTTCAGCCTTTTTTTTTTTTTTTTTTGCTGTTTCTAGGTAATTAGTATTGAATAAGCTTTTTAGAGTTTATAGATATATGACCACAGGATTGAGTTTTTCCCACAGTATAGAAGACATATCTCAATTAAAATATACCTGCACATTGCTCATATGGTTCCCCTTATGAAAACAGGTAGGGAACACATATTTTCTGAAATCCTGATTCAAATATAACCAAACAATATAATTAGATAGTGATGAAGACAGGATTTTTATTATTAAAGAAAATAGTATGTTAAAATGGTTAACCATAATAAATAATAATAAAGAGAGATTTTTCTGAAGAGAAATGTTTGCAGAATTAAGTGGTTTTAGTTTGAAGGTCACAGGTGCGATCTTCCATTCTTAAATTACAGCTTTCGAGAAGTGATGCACACTTTCAAGATCTTACATTTTATTTGTTAATTATACTGTGATAACCATTTTTGAAAAAGGAGTGTTTTTCCGCCTGATGTGTAAGCATTTGGCCTAATGCTAAAAGGCAACCAAGCTTCCTCACTGCTGGCTACAAGCAAACACAATGTGCAGATCCAAAAGCAAAGTGCCTGTCTCCCAGCGCTGACATTTCATTTCATGTACTGTTCCCTCCTCCATTCCCACTGCTGTCATGCTTCCCCAGGCCCTGGCCCAGGGTCTAATGCCTGAATCTCTGCTGTTTTGTGCAACATTTCACCTATTTGTCCTTGGCCTTGGATACAATTAAATCCATCTTTTATGTTAGTGCCAGGCTAGTCTTACACATCACTGCTTTCTTCACATCTCTTTCCTCTCCACAAGCTTGCATTAGTCTTCTCTTGCTGGGACTTTCCAGTCATAATTGACCCAGTCAGCCTTACTTCCCTGTACATTTGTGCCCATAGGTTTTTCAAATGTCTTCCTCTAACATTCTAATCTTCCTTCATTAGGCCTTTCCTTGCTTGGACTCTCCTCCTTTCTCCTCTCCTGAGTCTTGTCAAGCCTGTTCCAGTTCTGTCATCTCATGAACACTTCCTTCAGTCTGCTCTTGCAGTGTGTGATCACTCTGTTGCCTAAAGTTTTAGAGATCTTTATGTATATGATCAACTTATCATTTATAAAATTCTACTCTGTAGTATTGTTTTTCATCTGTACATCCTAAATGGAAGTTTCTGAATTGAATTTTTTAAAAAGTGCAAGAGAAAGGGATGTCTAGAATAAACACCTAGTTAAAGCATATGCAATGTGTTACTGAAAGAGGACAAAATTATCAATATATTAAATACAGAAACATTTTCTAGTACCAGAAGTTGAAGCAATACCTGTAAAACACTTAGCAACATGTTTATTCTTAAAGCATCATAACAAAAACCTGGTTTAGGATGTATAATCATATGTGGCCAACTTTTCTTTTCTTTTTCTTTTAACTTTATTGTTGTTGTATTACATCCATCCCCTTTTTGCTCCCCTCTGTCCCCCTCCCCACCCACCCATTCCCCCCAAAGTCAATCCCACCTGTTGTCCATGTCCATGGTTCCTTTATACTAGGTTCTTGCCTAAGCTTCTCCCCTTTCTTGCCTCTGCCTCCTCCCTCCCCCCAACCCCTTTCCCCCTAACCACTGAAGCCCTATATCTTATATTCATATACTTGGTTCTGTTTTGCTTGTTGTTAGTTTTGCTGATTATTGTCCCATAATGGGTGAGATCATATGATATTTGTCCTTCACTGACTGGCTTATTTCACTAAGCATAATACTCTCCAGTTCCATCCATGTTGTTGCAAAGGGTACAAGTTCCTTCTTTCTTTCTGCTATATAGAATTCCAT
>PVIW01008352.1:0-20000 GCA_004026585.1 Noctilio leporinus
GTTTTCAGGCCAGCGACTTATCCACTGTGCTACGAGCCAGGGCCAATTTTTAGTTTTTTAAAAAAATTAACTTCCACCCCCAGCTGGTGGCTCAATGGAATGGCACTGGCCTGTGAACCCAAGGGTCACTGGTTCAATTCTCCAGCCAGGGCATATAACTGGGTTGCAAGCCAGGTCTCCAGCCAGGTCCGTAGCTGGAGGCAGGTGAAAGGCAACTATACATTGATGATTCTCTCCCTCTCTGCCTCTTTTTCTTCCCAGCTCTCTGGAGATAACAAATTTAAAAATCTTTAAAAAATAAGAAAAGAAAAGAAAAAATAAATACTTTAGAATAATAATAATAATTAACTTCCTCACTTTTTCTCCCTCCTTCTCCTTATGGCACTCCCATTTTGCAAATATTATTTTCCAGATGGCATCCCATAAATTGTGTAGTCCTTTTCCAGTCTTGTTCTTCTCTGTTTATTTTAAATGATCTAATGTTGCCCTGGCTGGTGTCCCTCAGTGGGTTAACAGCCTGTGAACTAAAGAGTCACTGGTTCAATTCCTGGTCAGAGCACATGTTGGGTTGTGGCCAGGCCCCCAGTTGGGGGCGTGCAATGGGCAGCCAATTGATATTACTCTTGCACATGATGTTACTCATCCTTTCTCCTTCTAAGAACAATTAAAAATTGAAAAAACAAGGAAAAAAATAAAGACAAAAGTGTTAAAAAATAAAATAAAATGATCTGATGCTAAGTTCCAGATTTTTTTTCTGCTTCATTAAGTTGGTATTGATATTGTCTATTGCATTTTTCATTTCATTTTTGAATTCTTCAGGTCCTGAAATTTTTTTTTAATTAAAAAAAAGGATTTTATTTATTTTTAGGGAGGGAGGAAAAGAGGGAGATGGAACATAGATGTGTGAGAGAAACATCAATCGGTTGCTTCTTACATGTCCCCAGCTGGAGATTTGGCCTGCAATCCAGGCATGTGCCCCAACCAGGAATCCAACCCGCATCCTTTTATTTGCAGACCAACGCTCAATCCACTGAGCTACACTAGTGAGGGCCAGAATTTCTTTCTCACTCAGTTTTTAAAAAACGTTTCTTTCTGGCGTGGGTGTGTGGAGGTGGAAGAGGGTATAGTGGGGATGAATGGTAATAGGAAAAAAATAAATTTGATTTTTAAAGAAGTTTCTCTCTGAAGTTGATGTGTTCATGTCTTTACCTGATTTTTCTGAGTTGTCTGTTTTCTTGGAGCTGGCTGAGCTTCTGTAAAACAATTACTTAAAATTACTTTTTAAATTATTGATTTGGTTAATTGAGAAAGAGAGAGAGAATGATTTGCTGCTCCACTTATTTATGCATTCATTAGTTGATTATTTGTATGTGCGCTGACCTTGACATATTGGGGCAACACTCAGCCTAACAAAGCTGCCTGGCCGAGGCTATTTTGAATTCTTTGTCCAGCATTTTGTTGGCTTTACTGGCTGGAAACTTTGTTTCCAGCTCCTTTGGTGCTGCCATGTTTCTTTGATTTTTTTGGTGTTTTTTACGAACTTTTGATGTCTCCGCATTTGATGGATCAGTCATCCCTTCATTCTTTTGAAGGGGTATATGTGTGTGTGTATAAAAGCACACCTTGGGTTGCGTTGGGTTGGTTGTGAGGTCATTGGCTTGCCGGTGTGTGGCATTTTGGTCTGTAATCACTGTGGAGCTCTGTCAGCTGAGGTCAAGGATGGCAAATACTGTAGGAGCTCTTAATAGCTGGGGCTACAGGGTGAGCTCACAGGTGTCTGGTCATGTTGAAGCTGGGCAGGGTGTGATGTCAAGACTGTTTTGATCATACCAAGGATGTTTTCATTTAACCAGGATTTCATTGTCATTGTCAGTGCTGAACCCTACTTCTTTTTTTAAGATTTTATTTATTTAATTTTAGAGGGGATGGGAGGCAGAGAGAGACAGAGAAATACCAATGAGAAAGAAACATTGATTGGTTGCCTCTCGTACGAACCCCAACAGGGATTGAACCTGCAATGCCAGGCATGTGCCCTGACCAGGAACAGAGCCCATGACTTTTCACTTTGCAAAATGATACACACCTGAACCACACAAGTCAGGGCAGAAGTCCCTTTCTAATTTTCTTTCCTTACTGTTGCTACTTCACTGGTTTGTCTGTTCTCTTTTACCCTGACTTCTTGCCCATGGAGACTCTCCACCTCCTTGGGTTCATATCTCACATATTTCTCTCATCTCTTCCTCTGTTGGTCTGTGCCATTGGTCCACACGTGCTGTGAGATAAGCATACATTTTTATATTGGTCTCCAATGGCAGCTACTCTGCTGAGTGCTTTTTTTCTGGGTTCGGACATGTGCTTCTACATAGCTTCGGGTCACAGCAGAAGAGGCCCTACAGGAATCCTTTCTTCCAGGAACAAATTTTAGAACATGCTTATGTTTTTTGTGTTATACCTTATCCTTGTATTCTTTCCCTAGTGAGAACTTTACTATTCTTTTGTCTTAGCGGTGTAATAATGCTCAGAAGCCACTCCCCCAACTGGATCTTAGGTCCTCATTAAAAACTATCCTGTACCTTCCCCTCTCTCTAAAAATAATAAAGTCTTTTAAAAAAGCAAACTATCCTATAGACTCATTCCTGATGTAAAAAATACACATTTGTGATGACATCGCTCCATTCCTATAGTCACCATATTCTTCACCAGCGTTTATTTGTGTTCAGGCTGCTGCTATGGACCAAAGGATGTAGAAGCACCTTTTGAACAGGGTGTTTTTATGGGAGTGTCACAGGCCAGCGCCCCCACGGTGGCTCTGTCTTCCCAGAAGACCCACTTCAGTGGGAGTTGTGGTCCAATCTTGAGAGACATATTGCAGTTGGCTGAGTACCAAGGAACACCACACAGCCACAGAGTGTTCAGGTATGAGGTGTGTATGATACAAGTTAATTTTAGTGCAAACCTCCAGGCACACCAGAAGCAGCACCTGGGAGACAAACCCTTCAGAAGCAGTGTGAACAGGGCCTTGTTTGTGAAGAGCTATAAAGTCCATGTTTCAGAGAAACCTGTTACCTGTGATGAGGTCGGAAAGGACTTTCTGTTCACCTTGGAACATCTACAGCAGCAGACCACTCACACTGGGGAAGGAGCCCAGCTCCTCCCACTGTGGGGCAACAGTACAAAGAAGAAAACCTCTTTTGACCTGGGCAGAATGTAAGAAGGTATTTAGCCTCAGAGACACATATGCTCAGGACCAGGACACCCTCCCTGGAAGACAGTGTGTTGTGTGCCCTGAATGTGGGAAGACATTTAGGAATCAGTCCTCATTAGTTGTTCGCCAGAGAGTTCACACAGGTGAAAGTCTTCATGGGTGTGGCAAATGTGGCAAGTCTTTTAGGCGAACCTCAACCCTCCACCTTCATCGAAGAATTCATTGTGGGGCAAGGCAGTATACGTACAGCAAATGTGGGAAGTCCTTTAACCAAAGATTTGTCCTCCTTTATCCCTGGAGAAGTCATACTAAAAACACATATGACTTGTGCCATGAATGTGTGCAGTTGTCCAGCCGTAGATCCATCCTTATTTGACAGTGGACAGTTCACACTGGAGAAACACGTTATGAGTGCACGCAATGTGGGAAAGCCTTTAGACGAAAATTTTACCTCATTGTACATGTGAGAGTTCATACTGGAGAAAGGCCTTATCAGTGTAGTGAATGTGGGAAATGTTTTACTAGTAGTTCAGTACTTATTCTACACCAGAGAGTACACACAGGAGAAAGGTCTTTTGAGTGCATTAAATGTAGGAAATCTTTTGCCAGTAGTTCTATCCTCATTCTACACCAGAGAGTACACACAGGAAAAAGGCCTTATGATTGCACTGAATGTTGGAAATCTTTTAGCCTTGAGTCATACCTCACTCAACACCAGATAATTCATAGTGGAAGAAAAACTTATGAATGTAGTGAATGTGGGAAATCTTTTACATCTCGTCCAGGCCTACGTTATCATGAGAGTGTTCATGGTGGATCCAGGTCTTATGAGTGCAGTGAATGTGGGAAATCTTTTACTTCTTGCCCCGGCCTTCGTTATCATCTGATAAAATCCTTTATCCAAAGATATCACCTTCTTACACACCAGAGAGTTCATACAGGAGAAAGGCCACATCAGTGCAATGAACGTGGAAGATCTTTTGCATCTGATTTTAATTGGAGAAGTCAACTGAGAGTTCATAATGGAGAAAAGCCTTATGAATGCAGTGAATGTGGAAAATCATTTAGCCAAAAATGCTATTTTCTTATACACCTGAGAGTTCACACAAGAGAAAGGCATTATGAGTGCAATGTATGTGGGATGTCTTTCACCACTAGCAGGAAACTTTGTTATCAAGGAGTTCACAGTGGAGAAGGGCCTTATGAGTGCCCTGAATGTGGGAAACGTTTTACCTCTCGTTGCGCCGTCCATGATCATCAGAGAGTTCATACAAGTCAAAGACCTTATGAATGTACTGAATGTGGGAAGTTCTTTAGAGCAAATTCTTACCTCATTGCACACTGGAGAATTCACACTGGAGAAAAACCTTATCAATGCACTGAATGTGGGAAATCTTTTTCATCTGGCTCTGGCCTTCGTTATCATCAAAGTGTTCACACTGGGTTAAGGCCGTATGAGTGTAGTGAATGTGGGAAGTCCTTTCCTAGGAGCTCAGCATTCATTCGACCTCAAAGGACTCACACAGGGGAAAGGCCTTATGTGTGCAGTGAATGTGGGAAATCTTTTATCCAGAGACATCATCTTGTACATCAGCGAGTTCACACAAGATAAAGGCCTGACTGCAGAAAATGTGGGAAATCTTTCAAGGATAGTTCTCAGTCCAATGCTGGAGAGTTTACACTAGAGAAAGGCTATGAGTTAAGAAATGTGGGAAATCCTTTAGCCATAAATCTTTTTTTTTTTGACACCTGAGAATTCATACTGCAAAATGATTTTGTGAGTGTGTTGAATGTAGGCAATGTTATCTGTATCTGGAGTTCGTTATCTGATAATTCACACATGGAGAAGGCCTTATGGTGTAGCCAAGTTGAAAAATCCGTTACCCATATCTTGACAGTGTTTTCATCACCATACAGTTTACCCAGGAGAAAGGCCTTATAAGGTCACAGAATGTAGAAAATCCTTAAAGAATTTTTCGTATTTTACAGTGCAGAATTTAAACTGGAGAGAGACCTTAGAATGTGCACTTTTCTTGTTTAGTGTAATGATAGTGGAAGAAACCATAAGAGGCCATCTGTCCAAATTCAATCTCATATATCCAGTTGTCCACAGTTGGGATATTTCTCATGCTTTAGTTATGTGGGAAGCATGTGTATGTATGTTGCATTTTCTAACATGCGTGGGGCTCTTTGCTGTTTTCTGGTGTCAAAGCCATTTCACTCTACCATGTGGCACATCCCCACGGTTTGTGTCCATCACCATCCTACTGTCCTCAGGGAAACTGAATTCTGTTCTCTTGTGTATTGGAGGAAAATAGGAGTGACCTGACAGGTTGCAAGCCAAGTCTCTAGCCAGGTCATAGCTGGAGATAGGTGAAAGGCAACCATACATTGATAACTCTCTGCCTCTCTGTCTCTCCCTTCCTCTCTCTCTAAAAATAATAAAATCTTTTATTAAAATATATATATATATATATATATATATAGGGCCCTGGCTGATGGCTCAGTGGATAAGCACTGGCCTGCAAACCCAAAGGTTGCTGGTTCGATTCCCCAGCCAGGGCACATAACCAGGTTGCAATCCAGATCTTCGGCCAGGTCCATAGCTGGAGGCAGGTGAAAGGCAACCATACAATGATGTTTCCCTCCCTCTTGGCCTCTCTCCTTTCCCCTCTCTCTAAAAATAATAAATGAAAATAGTAAATAAAATCTTTTAAAAAAAGGAGTGACTTGAGCTCTTTGGAGTTACATTGGGCAGAAAACCAACCCTTTGTTGACTCAGAGACATCACAAGAGTCTGGCTAGAGGGCCTTGTTCTCCCCTGAATTTTTCAGCTTCCAAGTCACCAACCTGAACTCTTTGTTGCATATTGCTTTGGTTTCTACAATAGTGTTTAACTCCTTACTTGGTCAGTTCTTTTATTTTCTGTGTTCTATTTACTGTGTGTTATATTTCATAAACAGATTTTGGCTCCACAGGCATGAACATTTTTATGGGGATCTCCAACTTGGTGTTCTTCATAAGGACAGTATAATGGCAAAACACAGTTCTCCGGCTTTTGCCACATTTGCGTTCTTTCTAGGAAGACCTGCAGGGCTTTTTGGTCTTCATGTGAAGCCTGGAACCTATGAGTTTTAGGGGATTTAGAACTCACCCTAAAAAATCAAAAAAAAAAAAAAAAAAAAAAAAAAGAGAGAGAGAGAGAGAGAGAAATCACCCTGTGAAGGGGTCAGATGTGACAATCTCAAGTGTTTCTTTTTTCTTTCTTTCTTTTTTTTAAGATTTTATTATCTCCGCAGAGAGAGGAAGGGAGAGAGGCAGAGAGGGAGAGTGACATCAATGCATGGTTACCTTTCACCTGCCTCCAGCCACGGACCTGGCTGGAGACCTTGCTTGCAACCTGGCCAGGTGCCCTGGCTCGGAATTGAACCAGCGACCTTTGGGTTCGCAGGCTGGTGCCTTATCCATTGTGCCACCGGCCAGGGCTCAAGTGCTTCTTGGAGCAGCAAGAATTTGCCCATTGTGTACAGGGGATACTCTCAGGGGATGTGGAAGGGAATCTATTTCCTAGGTCCTGCAATGAATTGTGCATCCTGATGTTTCAATTATCGGTGATAGTCACTGGTTGTAAGACCATCGAGATTATGGGAAACTATAATTGCCACCAAAATGACACTGGATTTCTAGGGATTGGAGATTTGAGCCAACCCAGTGGTATGTGCTTTTCAAAGTGAATCCACAAGGGTTCCTGTAACAGTGACAATGCAGGATCATGTGTACACAAATATCAGGATTTCCTGGCATGTTTATTTTGTGCAGCTGAAGTCTTTGCGAGAGAAAACAAACATTTTGTGGATTCCTATAGTGATGCTCACCTGAAGACCATTGTTGCACAAGCACTTCACAGCCCTTCAGATAACTTGATTTACTTTCCCTCAGTATAGATAATTTTTATGATGGGAATCATTAAATGTTTACTTATTTTTTGTTTCCTTTATATGATTTTTTTTTTTTTTTTTTGCTATTTTTGAATATGCCACAATTGGTTTGTCTATTTATCTTTTCAAGATTGTATTTTTTTTTAGAGGGGGGAAAGAGATGAGAGAAACATCAATGTGTGGTTGTTTCTCGTGCACCCTCAACTGGGGACCTGGCCTACAACCCTGGCATGTGCCTCAACCAGAAATTGAACTGGCGACCCTTTGGTTCTCAGGCTGGCACTCAATCCGCTGAGCCATACCAGCCAGGGCTGTCTATTCATCATTAAAAATAAAGTATTTTTGTTTATTGATTTTTAGAAAGGTTAAGGAGGGAGAAAGGAATGAATACTTAAATTGTTTGCCCCTCCTAAACCAGTTGGGGCCTGGTGTGCAATCCAGGCACGTGTCCTAACTGGGTATTGAACCAGCAACCTTTCGGTTCACAGGCAGGCACTCAACCCACTGAGCCACAGCAGCCAGGGCTCTATTCATCTTTTTATGGACTTTTGGGTCAATTCCATTTTTTTAACTATGGTAAAACCTGTATGTACAATTATTTCTATGAATGTCTATTTTATTGATCTTTTGTCAATAATTTATGGTATAATGCCTGAGTCACAGGTAGGTGAATATTAACTTTTGAAGGAACTATCAAATTGTGATGTAAAATGATTGTACTTGTCTGCATTCTTATCATTTATTGGAGTTCCATTTCTTCAAGCATCATTAATACTTTACTTTGTTATTTTTAGTTTGTTAAAAATAGTTTGTAGTGCTATCATTGTTGTTTTAATAGCATTTTTCTAAGCTTTCTTGGTGAGTAGTTTTTCATGTGTATTTGCTATGTGTATGGTAAAATTGTCTACTCATATCTTTTGCGTATTTTACAAACATTGATCACTTTCCCCTTAAAAAAAGATTTTATTTAATTTTAGAGAGAGGGGAAGGGACGGAGAGGGGGAGAGAAACATCAATCAGTTGCCTCTCGAATGCCCCCAACTGGAGACCTGGCCCACAACCCAGGCATGTGCCCTGACTGGGAATTGAACTGGTTTCTAGTGTGTAGGCTGGAGCTCAATCCACACCACTAAGCCACACCAGCCAGGGCCATTTTCCTTTCCTTAACAACTAGGACAGTAAAGCAACACAGATGTATATTGGAATTTTACTCTATTTTATTTTATTTTTAAGATTTTATTTATTGTTTCCAGAGAGAAGGGAAGGGATAGAGGTAGAGAGGGAGAGAAACATCAATGTATGGTTGCCTTTCACCTGCCTCCCGCTACGGACCTGGCTGGAGACCTGGTTTGCAACCTGGTTATGTGCCCTGGCTGGGAATGGAACCAGCGACCTTTGGGTTTGCAGGTGGGCGCCTATTCACTGAGCCATCAGCCAGGGCCTCAGTTTTAAATATATGAGTGAGTTCTTTGCTAATGGATTGGTTTCTTTTGTTTGCTTGTTTTATTGTTTTATTAAACATGTATTCTATTAATTATGCCATTATAGTTGTCCCAATTTTCCCCCATTTCCTCCCTCCACCCAGTAGTCCACTTCTGTCCAGCAACTACTTAGTTGCTTAGTTCATGTTTGTGCATGCAGGGTATATGTTCTTTGGCTCCTCCATTTCCTATACTGTTCTTAACATCACCCTATTTTATACCTACCAGTTATGATTCTTAATCCCTGCACCTTTCTCCTCCTCCATGCTTCCCTTTCCTAGTTGCAGCTGATAACCTTCCAGTGATCTATATATCTGTGATTCTATTCCTCTTCTAGTTGTTAGCTTAGTTTGTTTTTATTTATTTATTTTTTAAAAAATTTAAAAGATTTTATTTATTATTCTTAGAGAGAGGGGAAGGGAGAGAGGCAGAGAGGGAGAGAGACATCAATGTATGGTTGCCTTTCACCTACCTCCACCTACAGACCTGGCTGGAGACCTGGCTTGCAACCTCGTTATGTGTGTGCCCTGACTGGGGATTCGAACCAGCGACCTTAGGGTTGGCAGGTCGGGGCCTTAGCCACTGTGCCACCAGCCAGGGTTATTTTCGTTTTTTATATTCAGTTGTTCATAGTTGTGTTTGTTGTCATTTTAATGTTTATAGTTTTGATCATCTTTTCCCTTTTTAAAAAATACTTGCTGTTTTTGTTTTTTAAGTATATTTTATTGATTATGCTATTACAATTGTCCCAATACTTTATTTATTTATTTTTTAAGAAAATATTTTATTTCATTATTTTTATAAAGAGGGGAAGGGAGAGAGGCAGAGAGGGAGAGTGACATCAGTGTATGGTTACTTTTCACCTGCCTCCAGCCACAGATCTGACTGGAGACCTGGCTTGCAACCTGGTTATGTGCCCTGGCTGGGGAATCGAACCTGCGACCTTTGGGTTCGCAGGCCGGCACCTTACCCACTGTGCCATCAGCCAGGGCCTGTCCCAATATTTTTTCCTTCGCTCCGCTCTGCCCAGCACCCCACTTCCTTCTGGCAGCCTCCTGAACTTAGTTCATGTCTGTGGGTTGTGCATATCAGTTCTTTGGCTTCTCTGTTTCCTATACTACTTTTAGCATCCACACCTATTTTATACCTACCAATTATGCTTTTTAATCCTTGTACCTTTTCCCCTATTCTCCCCCTTCCCTCACCCCACTGATAATCCTCCATATGATCTCCATATCTATGATATTGTTCCAATTCTAGTTGCTTGCTTACTTTGTTTTTTTTGTTGTTGTTTTTGTTTTTCTTAAGATTTTATTTATTTTTAGATGGAGGGGAAGGGAGAGAGAAAGAGGGAGAGAAACATCAATGTTTGGTTGCCTCTTGCATGCTCCCAGATGAGGACCTGGCCTGCAACCCAGGCATGTGACTTCACTGGGAATTGAACCAGCAACCTTCAGTTCACAGGCTGGCATTCTATTCACTGAACCACACCAGCCAAGACTGTTCTTTTTTTTTTCCCCCAGATTCAGTGGATAGTGGTGAGTTTGTTGTCATCCTCCCACAAACTGAAAGGGTTGCTGGTTCAATTCCTGGTCAGGGCATACGCCTGGGTTGCGCACCGGGTCCCCAACTCGAAGTGTACAAGAGGCAACCAATTAAAAGAAAAAGAGTGCTCGCTTCGGCAGCACATATACTAAAATTGGAACGATACAGAGAAGATTAGCATGGCCCCTGCGCAAGGATGACACGCAAATTCGTGAAGCGTTCCATATTTTAAAAAAAAGAAAGAAAAAGAATAAAAGAGGCAACTAATCAATGCTTCTCACACATCAGTGTTTCTCTGTCTCCCTCCCTTCCTTTCCCTTTAAAAATAAAATCTTTTCAAAAAAGTGAATTCACCAATGTTTCTGTAAAAGTGACTGCAGGATCAGTGTGTAAACAAATCTCACACTCTTCAGGCATGTTTATCTTGTGTAGCTGAAACCTTTGTCAGAGAAAATAAACATTTTGTAGATTCCTGTAGTGATGCTTACCTCAAGGCCATTGTTCCACAGGAAAAAAACAAAGGATAGTAGTCCAGGGATATGGCTCTTGTGACCTACCTGCATTCCTTTGACTGTAGTGGAAATGTCCTTTATTACTAGCCAATATTTGCTGTCACTGAGGCAATACTGACCTGATAGTGGTAGGAGAAAGTTGGTGGGGTCAACATAAGGTGTCTAAGCCTATTTCTCAAAAAGAATGGGGCATATAGTTGTTTTTTTTTTTTAAATCCGGAGTTAACCATACATTGATGTCTCTCTCCCTTTCCCTCTCTCTGGAAATAATAAATAAAATCTTTAAAAATGTGGAGTTAGGTGTTTGGTGGTGGTGCTGCTGCTGTTTCCATAGTTGGAATTGTCATGACCGTTGGCAGCAGAGCACTCACTGTCTGCGCAAGGCTGTCACAGACGGCACCGCTTGCCTCATCTCTAGTGGGCCCCCCAGGGGAGGGTTTTCTCGCAGCCACAGCTGCATTATGTCCTTTAAAACCCACACACTCCTCCCCCTCGGCCCCAGCACAGAGCTCGGGCATCCTGTATCCGGAAGCGATGCTGGAGACCTTCGGGTCTCACTGGGCAAGGGCTCACCTTTCCATGCAGGGGATAGCCAGCCTCCTTGATTCTGCCCTCCATCCAGGCTTGGCTGTTCAAGAAATACAGTAGAGCTCACCTTTGCTCCTACCTGTCTTAATATTTTCTAGACCTTTCTTCCCCCAGTCTCCTGTGTTGAAATCAGCTGTTTGAGTGGAGACAGTCTTTGTAAACAAATTGTCACCTCAATGCCCAGTTTGAGGTCTTTCCAGATTTCACAGCAGAGGAGCTGACTGGCCACATCTGGTTGGTTTGTGTGTCCCTATGTCACGAGATGGAAAGTCAGGCACCTCCCCAGAGAATATATTTACCATCAGTGTCCCCCACATAGTTTCCTCAACAACACAATTTCAGTAAAAATGTTCCTGGGGACTTTCTTGTTTCCTAAGGCCTGACCCACGCTTATGCCTTGTTTCAGATGACTTTAGAAGGTGCACAGACAACATCAGGTGGCATGCCTGCACACCCTGAGAAAGCTGATTCTTTGACTTTCTGTTGCCCTGTGATTGTCAGGAGAAAGGCTTGGTAGTATGCGGACTTTCTAAAGCCTCCCACCTGTTATCGATTTCCCTTTTCAACAGAGGGAGCAGATCCTGTGAGCTATCTGGGACTTCAGACTTCATGGCAAACTTCCATCTGAGGCAAGTCAAAGTGGTTTTCCTTAGCAGAGAGAGGCAAGTGCTTTTTAGAATATAATCTATGTAAGATAGAATGTGGGTCAATTTACAGAGAATAAAATTAGTAATGATGGTTACAGCTAAGGTCCCCTTTTTCCTTCACTTCTCATGAATTCCCTTATATATGTAAATATCTCAATTAAAATGCCAGAATGCAGAAGCTCGAGGCTCCTAGGAGTATGTTGTAGTTACTAAAAATGACTTATATTTATAAATGTGTATATATATATATTTTTCACTGCAGAAGTGTCTCAAGGACCTGAAAGCTACTCCTTTGAATGAAATGTAATCAGGAAGGATAAGGCCTCTGTCTCCCAGCCTCTGGGAGGATAGAATCCTAACTCCCATAATTACTACCTAGCAGACAGCTGACTAAAAGCACTTGTGTTCACCAACTCTTTGTAACTTTGGGAATTAATAATGTAAAATCAGGAATTAAGGTTTGAGAGGGATGTAAGCAGTCAGTTTTTTAGGTAACCCAGGGCTTTTAAAGGAGAACTCCAGGGGGTGGGCAGGCCTGCTTTCTTATCTAGTTGTTTTACCTAGTAGATGTGTCATGCAGCTGGCATGTTTATTCCCGATGGCTGTCTTTAAATTGGATGCCCTGGCAATCAAAAGCTCACTATCAGGCCCTGTAGGGAAGGACAAATAGGCAGAGTACAGAGAATTTTTATGCCAGTAAAACACTGATATAAAGGTGAATACATGTCAGTACATTGAGGACTTATGAGAAGTTTAATATCATAGTTTTGGCCCAACATTTATTTGCATGTTTTGCAGTTTAGTCTTGGAAGCAGCTAACAAAGCATGACTTTGCTCTTTGGGCTCCAAAACCACCCATGGTGTGACTGTGCAGTTTTACAAGTGCTACTCCTTATGCTGTTGACAAGCAGTACTCCCCGTACTAAAACTGTGACCAAAACTCTTCATTCTGCAGACATGGACTTGGACTAGGATGTTGATAAGGGTTTAATCATATACAAGGGGGACCAAAAAAACCTGGAATTATCTTGTGGAGGGGGGGCCCCTTGTAGTACAGGCTTCCCCACTAGGTGAGTGTTCCAGGAACCCATCTGTGTCAGTGCACCAGCTGGTGTTGTTTTACACTGTGTTTGGCTTGAGTGAATTTTTTTTTAAGACTTTCAGTGAGTTTGCCCATTTCATGATGGGTGATTTACAAGTGCGCCTCCCTACATCAGTTTTTGAACACTCAGCATGATTTCCATGCTCCACCCTCTCTATTCACCAAATTTTGCCCAGAATGACTCTTTATTTTTGTTTTCCTGGATGAAAAAAGCCTTCCAAGGTTTTGCTGATGTGGAAGAGGTCAAACAAACAAACAACAACAAAAAACCCAGAAGCACTGAAAGGCATAAGATTCAACAAGTTCAAGAACTGTTTTAAGCAATGGGAAAAAATGTCTCGATAGGTGTACTGTGTCAAATGGAGAATACTTTGAAGGTAACTGAAGTTTAAACATGCAAGAATAAATACACAATTTTTAATAAATAAATTCCAAGTTTTTGGGGGGTTTGTCCTTGTATTGCTCATTGCTCTGGGTTTTTTTCTGTATTTTTAAAATTTATTCATTTTCACACATTTTTTGATTATACTGTTACAGTTGTCCCAAATTCCCAAATTCTTTTCCCTTTGCTCCCCTCCACCCAATCCCCCCATTCCCTCCTGCAGTCCCATCCCCCTTTATTCATGTCCATGGGCTGTACATTTAAGTTCTCTGATTTCACCCTTTCCTCTATTATTCTTAACTTCCCCCTGTCTATCTTGTACCCATGTAGGAAACTATGTTTCCTAATCCCTGCACCATTTCCCCATTTTGCTCTCTTCCCCTTCCCAGCTGATAATCCTCCCAATGATCCCCATATCTATGTTTCTGATCCTATTCTGGCTGCTTGCTTTGTTTGTTTTTGTTTTCCTTCTTTATCATTTTTCAGGTTCTGTTGTTGGTAGTTGTGTTTGTTATCATTTTAATGTTCATAGTTTTGATCTTCTTGTTCTTAGATAAGTCCCTTTAACAGTTTATATAATAAAGGCTTGTTGATGATGAACTCCTTTAGCTTTACCTTGTTTGGGAAGAACCTTATCTGCCCTTCCATTCTGAATGACAGCTTTGCTGGATAGAGCAATCTTGATTGTAGGTCCTTGTTTTTCATTACTTGAATATTTCTTGCCAGGCCCTTCTTGCCTGCAAAGTTTCTTTTGAGAAATCAGCTGATAGTATTATTAAAACTCTTGTGTAGGTAACTTTGTTCTTTTCTCTTGCTGCTTTTAAGATTCTCTATCTTTAACCTTTGGCATTTTAATTATGATGTGCCTTGGTGTGGTTGGGTTGAGGATCTAGCTTGTTTGGAGTCTGCTTCCCAGACTTGTATGTTTATTTCCTTCACCAAACTTGGGAAGGTTTCCTTTATTATTTTTTCACGCAAGTTTTCAATTTCTTGCCCTTCCTCTTCTCCTTCTGGTATTTCTAAGATTTGGATGTTGGCATGTTTAAGTTGTTCCAGAGGCTCCTAATCCTCTCCTCATTTTTTGCAATTCTTGTTTCCAGTTTCTATATTGGTTGACTGTTTATTTCTTCCTTATCCTTCACTTTTTTCCCTTATGTGTTTGCCATACTCAAGTGTATCTGTCAAGTCTGTGAGCATTTTTATTACCAGTGTTTTAAACTGTGCATCTGTCAGGCTGGCAGTCTGTTTACCTGTCAGGTTGGCTACTTCTTTGATGCTCAGCTTGGCCACTGGGACCTTGATTTTTGCCCTTTTTGAGTCATATTTCTCTGTCTTTGCATCTAGGCAGGCTCCTGTGTTTGCCCGTCTCAGGTAGAGCTGTCACACCTGTTAGTTGTAAGGGGTGGAGCCTTAGGTTTCATCATCGCTAGGAGATGGGGTTTTACCAGGTAGAAGCGCTGCCTGCACGGGGCGGGGGTCTGAGAAGGAACTATGTCGCTGGCTCAGCACTCGCCCCTTTTCCAGGCACTTCTGCTTCCCGTAAGGGGCTAGCTCCTCTCTCGTTCCCTGGTTCCCGAGTGACTGGTTGTGTGGACGTTTCAGGACCGTGGGGGCCTCTAAACAAAGGAACTCTTCCCCTGGTTCTCACCGTCTCAAAGAGCAATGCGGCTTTTAATTTTTCTCTCTGGCACTGGAACGGTGAGCCGGTCCCCTAACCGCTACCTGTGCCCTGGCTCCGCCCCTCCTACCTGTCTGGACGAGACTTTCTTTTATCTTTTGTTTGTTGGACTTACATGCAGTTCCATGTCCAGGAATTTCTGTATGTTTCTAGTGTTGAGGTAGATGTTAGATGTATTGTTTTTGGTTGTGGGAGGAGACGCATCTTGTCTACACCTCCATCTTGTTTTTTTCTTTTTTTTTTTTTTTTAAGATTTAAAACGCTTCAGGCTACATGCATTTGAAGAGCAATAACATAATGTCTCCAGCTATATGTGTACTTGTTTTATGTGTGAATGAATATGGAATGATACAGCTATCTACATAGATAAGAGGATGTCTCAGATAGTTTAAACTTCTGGGAGTGGGCTAAGCTTCATGGAGGCTAAAGTAACGTCTCTTCTGTTGTTTTTACAACCAGCAAAGCCTGTCCATCTGTTAAGGTCTAAACCTGCTTCCCTCCTAATGCCTTGCTCGCAGAGCTGTGGTGGGGCCAGGTGGAGACCATCCTTTCTGCCGCGGCTCAGGTGGTAGGAACTACCTTACCCAGCGGACCCCGCGCCGGTAGACCTCCAGTAGCAGCCACTGAGCGCGCTAGATCCTGACGGGCCTTCCGGCCTCCGCAGGGGCTGCCGTCTTTGCTGCTCCCCGGGTCCCCAGCAAGGTAAGGGTGAAGGTGACCCAAATGGCTAGACGTTACTAGAACCCTCCTGCCACAGAGAAATCGCCGTGACACTTGGCAGACCGCCCCAGGGGCCTGCTCCGGGGCTGAGGCACTTGCACTGCCTCCCGGATGGGCGGAGTCCTTGCCGGGCGCGCCCTTCTCCTGGGAAACCCCTCTGCGGCCGGAAAGGTTGGAGGTCCCGGTGATGCGGGGCAGGGTCCCAGCAGAGTGGTGGGAGTGGAACTGGGGATCGAAGGTGTTAGAAGGTCGCGTGTGCACAGCCAGAGGAAGCATGGGCCGATGGTCCTGGGAACCTGGCGTGGGGCCTTTCAGGTGGAGTGGGAGCCTGTTACACTGTTTTGGAGGCGTGATCTGGGAGACTCGGTGAAACTGCCTGGTGGGAGGGGTGTCTCTCCCCAGCACCCATAGCACTTGCTGTTTATGGTCGGAATGGTCATTAATTGGACTGTGAACAGAGAGCATCACTGGCACCAGGGCTGCGGATCTCTTTTGAGTTGGGGAGCCGTGGCAGAGGATGAACATGGGGAAGATGTGTGAGGAATTGGATAGTAGGTCCTCACATTGTTCATGGTTTTAATATTAATCCCAGCAGGCTGGTGTCACTTGACAAAGTGGCCTAGTACTTCAAGTGGGAGGAATGGTACTTCTTGATGAGGCAAGTAACACCTCTACCTCCTTGAGGTGCTAGAGAACCCTGAACTTACATCCTCCCTGTGTCAGCACCCCCACCCCACCCCCATTGTTGTCCTGGACTAGGCTTTGCATTTCCCACACTGCTTAGCTTAGGGTGTGCTCTAACATGTGAAAAATGGGCGCAGCTTCTCCCTTCTCTTAACTTTCTGGGTTATTACTGTGTTTTCAAAGCCGATTGGTTTGCACTGCCCTCTTCTTTCTGCAGCCCCAGTATATACTGTACTGAACCCTGTACAGAAGGATTTAAGGTCAGTAGTCTTGCAATGAGTCCAATGAAATCTATCTTGCCTGCCCTTTCCCTGGCCAGATGAATGTGTACGCTCCTATGGGCACATCTCTGTAACAGGTTTTGTTCCCTTTTTTTTTTTTTTTAAAGATTTTATTTCATTATTTTTAGAAAGAAAGGAAGGGAGAGAGGCAGAGAGGGAGAGAGACATCAATGTATGGTTGCGTTTCACCTGCCTCCAGCCACAGACCTGACTGGAGACCCGGTTTGCAACCTGGTTATGTGCCCTGGCTGGGGAATCGAACCTGCGACCTTTGGGTTCACAGGCCGGCTCCTTATCCACTGTGCTACCAGCCAGGTTGCTCCCTTTCTTTAGCTAGCATTTCCTAGGTCCTGCCTTTGCCAGTAATTGCAGACATTATGACCACTACTTACCTAGATCATGGGCTGTTTTTCAAGACTTCCCTGAGCTGTTTTTAGTAGTGTTATCTCTTTCCCCCACCACACATGCAGCTTTTTGAGCTATAAAATTATCTATCTTTAAAGAGTACATTATGTAAATAACTTGAAATGGTTAACATACCCATCACATCCTAGTTATCCTTTTTTTTTTTACTTTTTGGTGAGAAGACTTAAAGATACTCTCAAGTTTCATGTGTACAATGCAGTATTAACTATATTATCACCATGTAGTTCATTTGATTCTTGGAACTTATTCACCTTATAACTTAAAGCATGTACCTTTTGACCTACATTCTCCCCACTCCAACCCCAACCCCTGGTATTCTGCTTTGTTATATGAGCTCAAATTTTGAATATTTTTAAGATTCCACGTATGAGCAAAACTACAATGTTTGTCTTCTCAGGATTTCTTACTTCACTTAACATAATGCCCTCCAAATGTATCCAGGTTCTCACAAATGGCAGGATTTCCCTTAGCTTTATTACTTAGCTTTAAAAAAAGAAAAGTAATATTTTTCTACATTTATACTATATGTCGCAGCACATTTTAAAAAATCCATCTGTTCGCCCTGGCTGGTAGCACAGTGGTTAAGGTGCCGGCCTGCGAACCCAAAGGTCGCAGGTTCGATTCCCCAGCCAGGGCACATAACAAGGTTGCAAACCAAGTCTCACAGTCAGGTCTGTGGCTGGAGGCAGGTGAAACGCAACCGTACACTGATGTCTCTCTCCCTCTCTACCTCTCTACCTTCCCTTCTTTCTAAAAAATAATAAAATAAAATCTTTAAAAAAAAAAAAAAAAAATCCATCTGTTCCCTGACAGTGAGGTTGTTTCTGTATCTTGGCTATTGTGAATAATGGCTGCAGTGAACACAGGAATGCCACTGTCTTTCACAGCCTGATTTCATTTTCTGGATATTGATCAAGAAGTAGAATTGGGCTGGCTGGTATAGCTCAGTGGACTGAGTGCTGGCCTGTGAACCAAAGGGTCACCAGTTCAATTCTCCATCAAGGCACATGTCTGGGCTATGGGCCAGGTCCCCAGTTGGGGCCAGTAAGAGGCAACCACACCTAGATTGATGTTTCTCTCTCTCCCTTCGCCTCTCTCTCTAAAAAAACAGAAAACTTAAAAAAGTTGAATTGCTGAATCATATGATAGTTCTACTTTGAATTTATTGAGGAAGTTTAATACTGTTGTTCATAAGGCTGTACCAGTTTACATTTCCACCAACACTGTAGAAGGGCACTCTTTTCCCTACACCCTTCTCAAGTTATCCTTTGTCCTTTTGACAATTTCATCTCCTGTTAGTATGGTTACCTCATTGTTTTATTTGCATTTCCCTGACACAGTGAGGAAAAGTATTTTTTCATATACATGTGGGCCATTGTGTATCTTGTTTAGAAAAAAAATTTCTCTCTAGGTCCTTTGCCAATTTTTAGTAGGAGTGACCTTTATCGAGTCTTGATTACCTTGTGTACTAGATATTAACCCCTATCAGATAAAAAGTTTCAGATACCTCCTCCCATTCTGTAGATTGTCTATTCCTTTAAGTGATTGGTATTCTGTGATGTGTGGAAGCTTGTGGTTTGGTGTAGTCTGACTTGTTTGCTTTTTTTTTGGTTGCTTGTGCATTTGGGGGTAATATCATTGCAAAGACTAATTTCAGGGAGCTTTCCCCCTCATTTTCTGCAAGGAGCTTTAAATATTTAGCTCTTCCATTATGTGTTAGGCATTCCAACTTCATTTCTGTGAGTGGTGTCAGATAGGGGTCCAGTTTCATTGTTCTATGTGTGCATATTCTATTTTCCCAGCACCATTTACTGGTAACACTATTCTTTTCCCCATTATTGTCCTTAGGGCCCTTGTCAAAGATAGGTAGACTGTGTATGTTGTTTTTTCCTTTGTTCTCTATTCTGTTCCATTGACCTGTGCGCCTAGTTTTATCAAGTACCATATTTTTTCAGTTGTTATCACCTTATAATATAGTTTGAAATCAAAAGGTATGATGCCTCCAGGTGTTTTTCTTGCTTAAGATTACTATGGCTACTTGAGTTTTGTGGTTCCATACAAATTTCAGTATTCTACTTGTATTCATGTGAAAAAAAATGCCATTGGTATAACAATAGTAATTGCCTTGAATCTATAGATTGCTTTGGGCAGTATGGAAATTTTAACAATATTCTCCCAACTTGAGAATATGGGATATCTTCCCTTTTCTGTGTGTCTTCACTTTCTTCCTTCACAGTTTTATGGATTTCACTATAGAGATTGCCGATTGCCTTGGTTGAATTCCTGAGAATGTTGTTTTTGATGCTGTTTTAAGTGAGATTGCTTTCTCAATTTTCCTGTCAAGGATTTTATTGTTAGTGTTTAGAAATGGAACTGACATTTGTATGATTTTATGCCCTGTAATTCAAATGAATTCATTTATTAGTTGTAATGTTTTGGTGAGGTGTTTATGATTTTCCCTAACAATGTGGTCTCTTACGATCCTTTGTATCTTGCAGTATCCAGTATAATAGTTTTCATTTCTGATTTTATTTATTTGTGTCTTACCTCTTTATATTTAATTCAAATAAAAATTAGTCCATTGTATGTAACTTCAAAAAACTCTTCATCTTAGTAATCATTCCTTATTTTCTTTCTAGTGTCTCTTTCATGTATTTCTGCTCAAAAATGTATTTTCTTTCTTTTCATAATTTTGGACTTAGTTTTATCCTTTGATAGTTTCTTGAGGTAGGTTAGGTTGTTTGAGATCTTTACCTTTTTTCTCCTTGACTGGATGAGTTCAAACATTGTGAATTCACGATTAGTGCTGCT
>PVIW01008352.1:25000-62028 GCA_004026585.1 Noctilio leporinus
TGTCTCTCTGTCTCTGTGTCTCTGTGTCTGTCTCTCTATCTCTGTCTCTATCTGTCTCTGTCTCTGTCTCTGTCTCTATCTCTGTCTTTGTCTGTCTCTCTGTCTCTCTATCTCTGTCTCTATCTGTCTCTGTCTCTGTCTATCTCTTTCTTTGTCTGTCTCTGTCTATGTCTCTGTCTCTGTCTATCTCTCTCTCTGTCTCTCTGTCTCTCTCTCTGTCTCTGTCTTTGTCTCTATCTGTCTCTATCTGTCTCTTTGTCTCTCTGTCTCTGTCTCTCTGTCTCTGTCTGTCTCTCTGTCTTTGTCTCTCTCTGTCTCTCGCTGTCTCTTTGTCTCTATCTGTCTCTATCTCTGTCTCTATCTCTGTCTCCGTCTCTATCTCTTGTCTCTGTCTGTCTGTCTCTCTATCTCTGTCTATCTCTGTCTCTCTGTCTCTATATCTCTGTCTCTTTCTGTCTGTCTCTTTGTCTCTGTCTGTCTATCTCTGTCTTTCTTTGTCTCTGTCTCTGTCACTGTCTCTCTCTGTCTTTGTCTCTGTCTCTATCTCTCTCTCTGTCTCTGTCTCTGTCTCTATCTCTGTCTGTCTCTCTATCTCTGTCTCTGCCTATCTCTGTCTCTGTCTCTCTGTCTCTGTCTCTCTCTGTCGTCCCCCCCTAAAAAAAAATAAAGGAAAAAAACCACAGGTAACTTTAGGCCTCTTAAATCAGGAAGTAGGTTAAGATGTCCATGATATATAGTTAAGTGCCAAAGACAAATTACAGATCTGTATACAAAATATGACTATTTTTACTAACCCTTACCTTTAAAGGAAAACATGTGAACACAAAGACCTACATGAGAAAACATCATGCTACCTGAGGTTATACCTGTCCTCGCTTCAGGGTAATTTCTGAGAATATTAAAACACATAGCATCAAAATGAGAACCAGAAAGCCCTTCAGTCCTTCCTAGGAAGCTGTGGACAGCCGTGCAAATTTGGTCAAAACTGGCCAGTTATGTTCTGCCATCATCCAGTCCCTACACAAGCAGAGAAAGTTCGAGAGCTTTTTGAAAGTTTTTCAACTCTTCACATTTGTAGAGCCCAAATGAGTTTATGAACAACCCCGTACAGAAAGAATAACTAGGATTAAAGTGGAATTAAGGATGGAGAGTAGATCCTAAACATTTGTTTAAAATTACTTTTATAGAGATGAGAAGGGAGAGAGAAAGAAATATCAATCTGAGAGAGAAACATTGATCAGTTGCCTCCCGCATGCTGGGACCAAACCAATAACCCAGGCATGTGCTATGTCAGGAATTGAGCTGGCAACCTTCTGAGGGACTATGCCAAAGTGACTGAACCACATCAATGAGTGATCCTAAGCATTAACCACAAAAAAAATAATAAAGGTAACTTTATATAGTACTGAATATTCACTTTATTTCACTTTGGCAATTATTCCACTATAGCCACTGTAAGTAGAAAAACAACACATTATCCACTTTAATATATGCAAGTTTGTAGCTCAACAAGGCTAGAAAAAAAGGAAAACAGACCTAAGCATTATACACTGTACAGAAGAGTATTAAAAATACAAAGCCCATGGGGGACCCTGGCTGGTGGCACAGTGGATAAGGAGCTGGCCTGTGAACCTAAAGGGCACCAGGGCACATAACCAGGTTGCAATTCAGGTCTCCAGCCATGTCCATAGCTGGAGGCAGGTGAAAGGCAACCATTCAGTGTATGCCTCTCTCCCTCTCTCCCTTCCCCTCAAAAAAAAAAAAAAAAAAAAAAAAAAAAAAAAAAAAAAAAAAAAAAAAAAAAAAAAAAAAAAAAAAACAACAACAAAAAAACAATTAAAAAAATCTAAAAAAAAAAAGCCTATGGGTCAGGTAAGTAATGACAACACCTGCAACTCCTGGCCCAGGAAGACAGGAGGAAATGACAGCAAAACCAAAGGATCAAACCCTGGGATAAGAAGTGATATGGATCTGAACATATTAACCCAGACACTGAGATGACAGGCATCATGAATCCATTGAGCTTGGTGCAATAGTACTGAAGTTGGATACTTCCCTCAAAAGGTTCAGTAGTGGGACTGTACGAGGACAGAAGAGGGCAGTGCAAACAGACCAGCCCTAGCAAACCAGCAACTACCCAGAAACTGGGGCAGCAGACAGTGCCTATGGCCCACACCTGAGGACTTACAAAGGCGTTGGGGTGAATGAAGTAGAGTTTAATCCAAGTCACTGGTGAGGCTGAATCTTACCCAGAGATGACGTAAATGAAAAGTTCCAGCATCATACTGTTACAGGAGTCTCTGAGCCTCATCAAGCAGCCTCAGTTCCTCCAAGAAGTACACAGCAATGTCCTCAAAGGTCACGCTGGCCTGCTACAATGGAGACACAAATGAAAACATAAACATTTTGTCCGTGAATCCACAATTCATCTCACACTCATCCTCCTCTAAAGCTCCCCACTGCAGAGGAATCCCATAATCAGGTGACACTGATGCCCATCCTATCCTCAGGGTCCCTTTATTCATTATGGCCAGCCCTCAGCCATCTTAGGCAGGAAGGCACTGAGATGTAATCAAATTCTGATCCTGTCTTGTTAAGCCCTACCCATCATGGAATTAATTCCCCCTGGAGTCTCTAGATTAGGATAAGACGGAGACAAACATGGGCTCATGCTTTACCCTTCAGTACCCCCAATACAAGGGCCCTGAGACCAAAACTCACACTTTTTCTCAATACACACATCATTCTATAGATTGTACCTCTCACACCCTCAGCCCCCAGGTGAGCTCCCACAGCTCCCCATTTGTGGACATACTTTGAAGGCCTCTATACGACTGACTCTTGCTTCAATATTCTCCTCCCAGAAGTGCATGTGAATTTCAGATGCCTGTGACCCCATTCCACTTGTGTGCTGGGCTCAGCAGTCACAGGTGGCTTTCTCCACTTTAAAACCTGAGTCCTGATAGTCTCCATGCCAGGTACAATGACACTTGAAAATGCTCACATTGCCCCAGACCTTGGCCACCAGCAAGAATGAGCCCCCACCCCAGACCCCATCAAAACACAGTACACACTTGGGGTGGATCCTGCAGTAGAAAACTAGCAGGAGCTTTGCCCTGTCATGTCATCTCAATTACTCCTATCTCCTGAACCCTCACATCCATTCATCCCATTGAAGCCTTGTCAGCTGCCACACAGTGACCATGATCACCTCCCTTCACTTACATTTCTGTGCATAGCACTCACCAGGTGCAAAGCAAGAAAACACTCATTCTGCATCATGTTCTTCCTGACCAAATAGTAGCACTGCTAGGAGGACCTGCATCCCGCCACCTAACCACCTGGGCACCCAGCATCTGGGCTGCAGGGCTGGGTGGGGTTAGGAGAGAGGGCCCTGGGGATGCATACTCACCTCAGTGTGGTACCTGATGGTGATGGTGATGCTATCAACTCTGTGGGTGGAGTAGGAGAGATCCATGGGCGAGGAAACTGCCTTCGCACCGGTCACCTGGGTGTCCTCTGGGAGCCTCCCACACAAATGTGTGGTAAGGCCCACGAGTCCTTTGTCCTTTTTCCAATTTGTCACTTCAAAACTGACAACAGTCCAAAGCCTGAATCAAGGGACAGTAGCAAGGATGGCCCTCAGGAGAGAGCCCTTAAGTCGTATCCAAGTCAAATCTCAAGGAAACACTTTCATCTTCATCTCTCATGGGCGTAACTCTGCGCAGGAACTTCTGGGTAATGTAGTTTCTGGGACTCTAGAGGCAAAGGAGTTCTCACGCTTGGCCTACAAGAATGTTTTAGGACAGTGATCCTGCAGAGTGCTTTACCTGGCTCCACAGACAGGCTTTGCTCATTAACTGCAAAGAGATAGTTTCATGTTTTGGAAAGCTCAGCCTGCTCCCAGAAGACAAAAATATTTGAGATGGCCTCAAATCTTCAGATCTAAAATGAGATATTCTTCTACAGTCATTCACACGCAATAGTCCAGGCACAGCTGGACATTGTTGTTGCCTTCAAATGTGTGTAATCTGAAGTGTGTACTTGTGTTTTGTTGTATTATAATTAGCCAAAAACAACAGAAATGACTCCACACTGAACCATGGTTGGAAAGAAGTGTATTCTGAACTGGGTTAACAAGCAGTAGTTCTGTACCAAAAATGGGGTTCTATGGAAAGTAACCTCATAGGGTGATCTGATCATTAACTCCTAAATGGGAAGGTCATGGCAGGGAGGCATGCCCCAGGCCTAAAATTATCTTTAGTGAAAAGTTTTAAGGCAGGCTTGTCTTTTTTATGTGCATCTAATACTCTTTGGAATCCCAGAAGTAATAGCCCTCAATGGGAGCATGAACCCTCAAGTGAGCACACAATTTTGGTAACTATCCTGTAATCCACACTTTGCTTTTGCCAAAATCCATGCAACTTTCCTTATGTACCCTAAGATAACAATTCTCTACTACTTCAGGTGTTTCTGATATTGGCAAGTTCTACACCTAAGTCCCACAGAAAACCCCTTTTTCCTGTAGAGTCAATGACTATGTCCTACCCATTTAGAAATAATTTTATCCACATTTTTTTTTTAATTTTAGTGTTTTTAAGAGAGAATGGCAGAGAGGGAGGGAGGAAGAAAGGGAGAGAAACATCAACATATGGTTGCCTTTCACCTGCCTCCAGCTATGGACCTGGCTGGAGACCTGGATTGCAACCTGGTTATGTGCCCTGGCTGGGGATTGAACCAACGATCTTTGAGTTGGCAGGCCACATATATCTTTTTTTAAAAAGATGTCATTTCTTTTTAGAGATAGGGGAAGAAAGGGAGAAGGAAAAAGAGAAACACTGATGTAAGAGAAGGAAAGATAAGTTGCCTCCTGCATGCCAGCACCAAACCTGCAAGCCTGGCATGTGCTCTGACCAAATATCAAACTGGCAACCTTTCAGTTTGCAGGACAACACCCAACCAACTGAGCCACATCTGTCAGGGCTACCCATCTAATATTTCTTACTCTATAATCTAAGACTGACAATATCTATCAGGGATTGGTTCCATGACCCTGCAAATAACAGTCTGTGGATGCTCAAGTCTTAAGACTTGCATATAGCCTACATACACCCTCCGGTATACATTAACGAATTTCTAGATTACTTACAATTAGAGATCATAAATTACACTTTTTATATGGTAGGTTTAGCATAATGGGAAGAAAAGTTTTTCATGTTCAGTACAAACACAACCATACAACCAATATACACCTAATACATAATACCTGTAAGCAACAGCATAAAATTTATTTTTGAATATTTTTCATCCAAAGTGAGTGTAATCCAAAAATGAGAAACCCATGGGTACAACAGACCAACTGCGTTTTTTTTTTTTGTTTTTTTTTTTAAATGAACCTCAGCTACACAAAATAACCATGCCTGGGAATCCTCAGATCTGTGTACACTGACACAGTCACAGTTGCAGAAACAATTGTGGATGCATGTATATATAGGAGTAGCACATTCTACCTAGTTGCCTGCAGTCTCCTTTGATCCCTAGTAAACTACTGTTTCTGTATCAACTATGGTTTTCTCAAGACACAGTCTTTCAACCAGTGACCCCAGACCAATAAATTGTGGATGTCAGGGCACGTGACTTTCTGTAAACCTGGGAAAGTTAAATCCTTGACAGTGCTGATATAATCAATCAGTGGTATCTGCTTCGGATTAAGGGAAAAATCATGTTACTCTCCTATCCAAGGATCTCATACCTGCCACATCCTCAGGGTAATCTCTGAGATCCCTAAAACACATAATATCCAAATGAGAACCAGAAAGCCCTCCAGTCCTTTCTAGGAAGCTGTGGACAGCCATGCAGATCTGGTCAAAACTGGCCAGTTATGTTCTGTCATTATACAGTCCCTCCACAAGCAAAGAAAGTTTGAGACCCCTAAAATATTCACCCCTTCATGCTTGCAGAGCCCAAATCAGTTTATAAACTACACTGTACAGTAAAAAGAACAACCAATTTTAAAGGAGAACCCTGGCTGGGATGCTCAGTTGGTTCGAGTATCATCCTAATATGCCAAGGTTATGGGTTGAAACCCCTTTCAGGGCACATATACGGTCAACAAATGAATGCATAAATAAGTGAAACAACAAATCAACATTTCTCTCTCGCTTCCATTCTTTCTCTGAAAAACAATAAATTTAAAAAGAGCCCCTGGCTGGCAGCACAGGTGCCAGCCTGTGAACCCAAAGGTCGCTGGTTCGATTCCCAGCCAGGGCACACAACTAGGTTGCAAGCCAGGTCTCCAGCCAGATCCATAGCTGGAGGCAGGTGAAAGGCAACCATACATTGATGTCTCTCTCCCTCTCTGCCTCTCTCCCTTCCCCGCTCTCTAAAAAAACAAAATATTAAAAAAAATAATAAAGACTAATGTGGAATTAAAATAGTAAGGCCTCAATTACTGTACAAACCAAAGCAATGTACAGTAGGCACTTCCTAGGTTTATGAACTGCTCTCTGGAAACACTCATCAAAATTATCATGTGAGACCAAAAAGTCCCAGGGACAAGTAGTCATTGTTATACAATATCCAAATGTGTCATAAAGGAAAAGCCGATATCTCAGTGCTCAGATTATTCCTACTTTACTACAATATGTGTAACAAGAAGCTAGCTTTCTTAAATTAGCATGTGGACTGTTGCAAAGTTTGTAAACTTGCCTCATAGTAAAGATGAAAAGCCTGTAGTCATAGACTCTTAACTCTAGTCATACCATAAACCTGAAGAGTCCTGAGCAAGTAAGAAAGTACAATATATTTACACATGCTTCTCATATGAATGATACTTACAAGGAACCTCCAACTGTGCTGATTTAGATGTAACAGTTTAGATTCAGACAGATGGCTCCTCAGAGTTTTCCCCAGAACTGTTACAATGAACAGAAAATTGCACATTCTCAGCATATTTAAGGCTCTTCTCTAATGTGAACTCTCTGATGTTGAGAGAGAGTAGATTTTCGCATAAAAAATTTCCCACATTCACTGCACACATAAGGTCTTTCTCCAGTGTGACCTCTCCGGTGTTGACTGAATTGGGAACTATCCCTAAATGACTTTCCACATTCACTGCACTCATAAGGCCTTTCTCCTGTGTGAACTCGCTGATGATAACGAAGTTTGGAACTGCAGATAAAAGACTTCCCACATTCACCACACTCATAAGGCCTTTCTCCTGTGTGAACTCTCTGATGATAACGAAGGGTGGAACCAGAGGCAAAACATTTTTCACATTGACTACATTTGTAAGGCTTTGTTCCTGTATGAACTCTCTGGTGGTAAGACAGGGTGTCGCTACTGGCAAAAGACTTGCCACATTCACTGCATTCGTATGGCCTTTCTCCAGTGTGAACTCTCTGGTGTCTAACAAGTATTGAGCTACTGGTAAAAGATTTCCCACATTCAATGCACTGATATGGCTTTTCTCCCCTGTGAAGTCTCCGATGATAACCAAGGCCAGAGGTAGAGGTAAAAGATTTACCACATTCACTACACTTGTAAGACCTTTCTCTATTATGAATTTTCTGGTGTATTGAGAGGGAAGATTTGTGGCTAAAACATTTCCCACATTCACTACATTCATAAGGCCTCTGTCCAGTGTGGCCTCTCTGGTGTTTGGTAAATTGTGATCTATCCTTAAAGGTTTTTCCACATTCACTGCATTCATATGGTCTTTCTCCAGTATGCACTCTGTGATGATAACGGAGGCTTGAGCTAAAGGTAAAAGATTTCCCACATTCATTGCACTTATAAGGCCTTTCTCCTGTATGAACTCTCTGATGGTAATTGAGGGTGGAACTAGACGTAAACGATTTCCCACATTCATTGCACTCATAAGGTCTTTTTCCTGCATGAGTTCTCAGATGGTAACAAAGGGTGGAGCTTGAAGTAAAGGATTTCCCACACTCATTGCATACATAAGGTTTTTCTCCTGTGTGCACTCTCCGATGTTGAATGAGTGTTGACTTATTGTTAAATGATTTCCCACATTCACTACACTTATAAGGTCTTTCTCCTGTATGAACTCTCTGGTGTAAAATCAAGTTATTTCTTCGAATAAAGGATTTCCCACATACACTGCACTTATAAGGTCTTTCTCCTGAATGAGTTTTCTGGTGATACTGAAAGTCAGATCTAGAGATAAAAGATCTCCCACATTCAGTGCACTCATAAGGCCTTTCTCCTGTGTGAACGCTCTGATGGTAACGAAGGGCAGAGCTAGTGGTAAAAGATCTATCACATTCACTACATTCATAAGGCCTTTCTCCAAGATGGCCTCGCTCATGATACTGAAGGGTGGAGCTACAAGTAAAAGATTTGCCACATTTACTGCACACATAAGGCTTTTCTCCTGTGTGAATTCTCTGGTGTCGAACAAGTGTCCACCTATTGTTAAAGGATTTTCCACACTCACTGCAATCATAAGGCTTTTCTCCAGTGTGAATTCTATGATGGTAACGAAGGCTAGAGCTGAAGGTAAAAGATTTTCCACATTCACTGCACTCATAAGGCCTATACCCTGAATGAACTCTCAGATGTATAAGAAGATTATTTCTTCGGGTAAAGGACTTCCTACATTCCCTACATTCATAAGGCCTTTCTCCAGTGTGAACTCTCTGATGATAACGAAGGGCGGTACGAGTGATAAAAGATTTCCCACATTCACTGCACTCATGAGGTCTTTCTCCAGTGTGAACTCTCTGATGATAACGGAGGTCAGACCTAGAAATAAAAGATTTCCCACATTCGTTGCACCCATAAGGCCTTTCTCCTGTGTGAGAGCTCTGATGATAATTGAGAGCAGCAACAGAAGTGAAAGATTTGGAACAGTCCTTACACTTGTAAGGCTTTTCTCCAGTCTGAACTCTCTGATATGGAATGAACACTGAACTATGACTAAACGTGTGTGTACACTCATTACACATGTAACTGTTTTCTCCACTATGCTGTCCCCAGGGAGGAATAAGGAAAGATTTGTGGCTTAAGGATCGTCCACATTTGCTGCACTTGTACTTCCTTGCTCCCGTATGAATTTTTTCATGATGACTGAAGTTTGAACTTCCACCTAAGCATTTTTTACTTTTGTTACACACACGAAAACTTTCTCCACTGTGGCCTTTGCAGTGTGTAACAAATGAGGATTTGTACCTGAATGTTTTTCCACATTCACTGCACACAAAACACTGTTTTCCAGGATGGACAGCCTGGTTCTGAATAAATATGTGTTGGGGGTTGAAGGCTTTCTTGCCTTCCCCTGAAGTGTAATTACTTTTCCTGCTTTCTAATGGTGCTTCCCACTGGGTGGCTTCATTTGGCTGCTTCACTTTATGGGTGTCCTGATGCTGCTGATGTGCTGAGCTGGCCAGGAAGTCTTCCACCTCACTACAGGTAAATGGCTTGTCTGAGATGTGGATTCTGGAGCTCTTCACAAATGAGGCCCTGTCCACACTACTTCTTAAGGGTTTCTGTTCTGTATGCTGCTCCTGGTACTGGTGACACTTTGCACCTAAATGAAATTGTTTTGCACATGCCCCGCACCGCAGCAGTGTTGGGCTGTGTCGTGTCCCTTGTTGCTCAACCAGGTTGAAAATCTCTCTCAAGACTGGCCCACAGCTCTCACAGGGGTGGCTCTTCTGGGAAGATGAAGCTGCCTTGGGATTCCTTGCCTGTGACACTTGTACAGAAACACTCTGTTCAATGGGTGTCTCCACATCCACTGCTCCACAGCAGCAACCTGAATGCAGAGAAATGCTGGTGAAGACCCTATTGACTATAGGGAGCAGAGAATCCCATCAATCATATTTATGTGTCACATGTAAGCAACAATACATAAAATGTTCTTCAAAATGAGAAAGTTCAATTGAAGGACTGGCTGACTGTTGTGTATTATTGGGCCTCTAAGGTCACAAAATAATGCAAAAACCACCAGGGGAAGGATACTCAGACAAGGCATAACACAAGTTTCCTGCATATCTTTCTCTGCTGCTGATATGAGGTTGGGTAGAACCATGCAAGTAAGCCAATTGCAAGATATTAGCTATTGTCTAAGATGAATATATAGATTCAGAACGTCTCAAAGAACAACACTTGAGGGCCAATGTTCAGGAGCACTACTGAAAGAGGAGTGAGAGAATGGGTGAAATGTGAGGTCAATGGAGGTGGAAATATCTCTGAGCTGGAAACCACAATGGAAGTGATGAGTAGTATAACTAACAAACTGGCAACTGTCAACCTAGAAAAGGTAGAAATGGGTGGGACTGCTGGCAATGATATTAAAGCTGTGCTTGAAGAAAGTTCAGGTTCCTGGTATAAGCTGAATGAGGACCTGGCTTCATACTCTGCACTGCTGTTACTCACCAGGATCCTACCTCCTGTGAGCCCACTTTGCCATGGCTGAAGAGATATTAATACTATAATACAAGTAGAAAGGACTTCCCCAAAAGTCCTAGGTCAGCTACATAGAACTTAAAAGACAAAAGAAAAACCCAAGACAAGAGAATGGCCAGCACTGTCCCAGAGCAACACAGCACACAATAGACCCAGAAAACAGATCTAGATGAATAATGTGAGCATCATGGTGGAAGAAACCAGCCTTGATTACTAACAACAAACTATTAAGACAGCTATCCACTTGATCCTTAGATCAAGAGTACTCAAGAGTACTTGAGTCTTAGAGGACTCAAGAGTAGAAATAAGATACTATAGCACCATGGGTGGTGCAGCTCAATTGGTTACGTGTCCTCCCACAAACTAAAAGATCAGGAGTTTGAGTCCCAGTCAGGGTGCAGGCCTAAGTTGTAGGTTCTGTCCCTGGTTGCACTACATTCAAAAGGCAACCAGTTCATATTTCTCTCACATCAATGTTTCCCCCCCCCCTCTTCCTGCCTCTCTCCCCTTCTTGGGATAATAAAATAAAGCTGGGGGAAAAAAGGCACTACAGCAACACATTAGAACATAAAAAGTAGAATATCTGCACAAGGAGGACTATTAGAGACACTGGCTTAGTGAAAACACTGGGAAAAGAAAAAGAAATAAGCAAGGCAGGAGCTATGTGTACCAGATGAAGGGTGGATGACATACTATTCCCAGTGTCCTGCTCTACAGAAAACCCCAGGAGCCTTTGCTTCAGAGACCCTCAACAGCTCTTGCTACAGGTGACCGGCTGACAGAATATATAGCAGAGGACACCCAGTGACTGTCAGCATGGATCCTAGCTGTCTGCTCCACAGAGGATACTAGTACCTTTCACAATGAAGACATCAAAAGCCATCATCATGGGCAACCTGCGAGTCAGAATGCCCATTTGGGATAACCTAACTCTATGGCTGTCATGTGAGTAGGGTAGCCAGCTCCTTAGATACCAGAGACACTCTCTCTGTGTGTACCTGTGCAGTGCACGCCATAGGCTCCAGCACTGATTAGTGTGTGACTGCAGCTCACACAGCAAGATCAATACCCCTGGGGGCTATTCAGAACCTAAGACCCTACAACTATTATTGCTCTGAGTCTATTCACACCCTACAATACAGAATCACACCTGCTCCACACATGCCTGAAATTCTAACACCAATTCCACCATCACGATGAGGATACCCTGCACTTGGCACCAAAACAGAAGCACTCAGCCAAAACAGTTCCCATGAGAAAATATAATTGGGAAGTTCCCAGCAACCAAAGCCTCTGGTACTGTTTCACTAATGTTGAAGAGCTATAGATGCTAAGCTGTTGGGCCTTCTTGTACTGAGAACAGCAAAAGCCTACCAAGTCCACGTACTGGACTTGGTTCACGTACCAAGACACTCACACATGAAGATCTGTGTCCCCCCTCAAAAAAAACCTTTCTATAAAGTCTGGAAGAAATTCTGCTTGTGAAATATACAGACTTCTACACAAGGCTACAAAAAAATTAAAAACATGATACCCACCCAACCAAAGGAACACAATTTTATCTATTACTCAAAAGAAATGCAGCTCTGTGAATGTTCAGAACTTCAAAATAACTAACATTTAATAAAAGACCTAAAAATGGCCAACAGATATATGAAAAATGTATTTCCTTCCAAGTTTTGGCACCAAAAACATAAAACACACATCTTTTTCCTCACTCATCAACAGTAAAATGCAAATCAAACCAATTATAACACCTCTCACCTGATAAAATGGCTACCATCAAAACAGAGAGAGAAGGGTTTGGTGCAGGTGTAGATATAATGAAACCCCTGTACTATATGGTTAAAAATAATTCAAAAATATTCAAATTGTATTTAAAAAAAGAGTAGAATGTGGGAATCTGGGGCACAGGGGAAGATGGGAACCTGTTGATCAAAAGATACAAACATTCCTTTAAAAGATGAGTACTAAGGATGTAATTAAGATCATAATGACTATATAATTAACAAAGTTATATACTTGAAATTTACTGACAATAGATCTTAAACATTTTTAGCATAAAAAATTAGTAAGGTAACTTTATATAGTAGTGATGGATGTTTAATAAACTTCACTGTGGCAATTATTTCACTATATGTATAAAATCACCATATTGTATTGGTATGTACACTTGTGTGTATACAAGTTTATATCTTGACAAAGGTAGGGGAAGAAGGAAAAGAGGTCTGAAGACTACATACTATGCAGGGAAGTGTTTTAAGAAAGCCCATGGTTCACTTAAGTAATAACCATAACAATACCTGCGACTCCTGGCCCAGGGAGGCAGGAGAAAACGACAACTAAAAGAAGGAATCAAACCCTGGGATACAGAATGATATATGGATCTGGACACATTCATTACCCCGGACACCAAGAGGACACATGTTATGACTCCATTATGCTCAATGCAATAGTACTACTGACCTTGAATCCTTTCCTAAAAGGGTCCAGTACTAGGATGGCAGGGAAAGAATAGGGCAGCAACTACCCAGAAAACTGGGGCGGCAAGTAGTGCCTGTGGTCCACAGCTGAGGACTTACAAAGGTTCTTGGGTGAATGAAGTAGAGTCTAGTCTGAGTAACTAGTGAGGCAGTGAGTCTTACCTAGAGCGGATATAAGTGAAAAGTTCTCCAGCATCACACTGAGGTACAGGCGTCTCTGAGCCCCATTAAGCAGTTTCCATTCCTCCAAGGAGAAGTGCACGACAACATCGCTAAAGGTTACACTAGCCTATTATAACGGAGATGAGAAAAAACAATGAATATTTGTCTAAGAAACCACAACCCATCTCCCCACACATCCATTCCACACTCATCCTCCTCCAAAGCTCCCCACTTCAGAGGAATTCCATAACCAGGTGCCACTGATCCCACCCTATCCTCAGGGTTCCTTTATTCATTATGTTTAATTCTCAGTCACATCAGGCAGGAAGGCAGAAATGTAATCCAATTCTGGTCTTGTCTTGCAGAGCCCCATCCACCCTGGAATGAATTCCCCTTGGGGTCTTCTAGGTTGTGACAAAGCACAGAGAAACACGGTTCTCATGCTTCACCCTTCAGTCCCCAGTACGAGGAACCTGGGACCAAAGCTCATACTTTTTCTCAATACACACATCATTCCGTAGATTGACCCTCGCACCCCTTCAGTCCCCAGTTGAGTCCTCAGCTACGCATTGGTGGACATGCTGCTCTAAAGGTCTCCTCTATACATTTGACCCCTGCTTCAGGATTCACCTCCCAGAAGCAAATGTGAATTTAAAGAGTTGGAGACTTTCTTCCACGCTGTTCTGTACCAGTTGTCCCCTCAGCAACCACAACGTCCTCTCCTCACACAACCTTCCCTAAAATCCCCAGGACTGTGCCAGGCCCAGTGACACTCAAAAATGCCCACATCCGCCGCAGACCTCAGCCAACAGCCAGACTGAAACCCCCAGGCCTGAACATAGCCCAGCACACACTTGGGGTGGGCCCTGCCCTACCGAACAAGCAGGTGCTTTGTCCTCAGTGTCATGTACCCTCAATTCCTACTCTGCCTCCTGAACCCTCGCGTCCACTCGTTCCATCGAAGCCTTTGTCACCACCACAGTCACCAGGGCCACCTCCCTCCTTCTCTTGTATTTCTGTGCAGCACCCTCCCCAGGTGAGCAAAGCCTCCTCCTCCTCACCGTTCTTTCCAACCCAACGGCGCCAGCACCCCTGCATGCCGTCGCCTAAACGCCGTCCACGGGGCCTGGGCTGCGGGACCTGTCAGGCGCCCCGCACCTGGGCTGGGAGACTCGGTCGGGTGAGGGAGGAGGTCCCCGGGGACACGCACTCACCTCTGGTCGTCGCCTCAGCGCGGCTGCCGCCATCGGACTGTGTGGACGAGGCAGGAGCGGCTGCGGAGGGGGTGGCGGGGCATACGGGAGGCGTCACCGAACCTCAGTCGCCCTTGTGGCAGCCACGACGAGTCCTTCGCAATTTCTCCGTTTTGTCTCCTCCTCACAGGTACCGACGTCCAGAGCCAAATAAACTCACAAGAATGGCAGCAAGAATGGCCGCCAGGAGGAGGATGCCGGAAGTCCCGCCCCACGTCGGTGACGTCGCAGGGAATATCCGTTTGACTTGCGATTGGCTCAACTCAGCGTACCGTCTTCTGGGTAATGTAGTTCTCAGACCGCTCCAGGTCAGAAAGAGGGACGTTCTCCGTCCTGAGCAACTGGAATGTTGGCCGCTGGGAGAGTTCGGAAAATCGATGCTCCTTTTCTACCTTGAGGGAAGGACTTTGATTTCTGTTAACGTGCAATTCTGACTCTATGTACCTGAAGGCAGGTTCAGGATCAGATCTAGAAGACTGGCCCCCAATTCCGATGCCAATTGCAAGACCAATTGTTACTGGCGCTTCGGACAACAGGTTCGTTATTTATTAAACCACAGGTCCATTCCCAGCCAGGGCACATAACCAGGTTGCAAGCCAGGTCTCCAGCCAGGTCCGTAGCAGGAGGCAGGTAAAAGGCAACCATACATTGATGTTTCTCTCCTTTCTCTAAAAAACAGTAAATAAAACCTAAAAAGAAAAAGAAGAAAAAACAAACAAACAAAAAAACCCACAGGTCCAAAATGGCATCACTAACGCTGAAAGCCCATGATACCAAACCAAGTTTAATATGTGATATAATTGTAGTTCCAACCTCTCCCAGAAACATAACCTTACCCAGTTTGAAATTTCCTGTTCAAGCACAAATTCGATAACCTGACTCATAAACCCTTTCTTAGTTAAAAGGAGCAATCTGCATGATAAAAACCCTTTCAGACCTTTTCCCCTAATGAAAAGATGTCCTGACTGAAAAGTATCCTGTCCTTTCTAATAGCTCGCTTGCCCCATGCTGCTTCCTATAAAACCTTTTATTTATTTTTAAAGAGAGGGGAAATGAGGGACAAAAAGAGGTAGAGAAATCAACAGGTTGCCCCCTGCTTTCTGCCATCCAGGAACCTGGACAGCAACCTAGGTACGCACCCTAACTGGGAATTGGACCTTTCAGTTTGCAGGAGCCACACGTCAGGGCAAGCTGACTATAATACACTTTGGATAAGACCCTGCAGTCTCCTAAGAGAAAGCGACTTGGTCTGAAATAATCTGAAACTGGAAAACTTAGCAATTGTCTGCCTGTCACCACCAGAACCATTAATTAAATCTGAGAGAATTTGAGATCTTGCTTCCTGGCATTGCTGCCAGTTTTGGCTCAAATTCTTACCAAAAATCTGTACGTTTGGACCAAAAAAAAAAAATTGAATTTTTCTGGGTGCTTAGATGCCAGCAATCTAAGAAGACAGCAGGTTATGTATTATGTACCCTAGAAACTGTCTTAAATAGCTCATCTCAGGCTTACCTTTTACTAATAAGAGGGTAGGTAAGTTACGGAATTCAAAGATAAAGGTTAATCAGATCAAAGTTGAAGTCCGGCAATTTTTCCAGCATCTCTTCATTCCTTATCTGTGTCCTGGTTGGTGGGTCTTCTCTCTCTGGAGTACAAGAGCTCAGACCCATTTTGATCACTTGCCATCCTCCTGGGACATAAAGGTTGACTTGCTTGTTGGTCTTCTGGAGTTAGGATATATGTCTGATCATGCATTCCAGTTCCTGGAACAGCTTTCTTCTACATGCATGAATTGATGGGGGCCTCAAATGTTGGAATATTTTAGTTTCAGGTAACAGCTAATAAGCTTAGTAATTAGTGTACGTAAAAGCTGTTCTTTTAGGAACTGGAGAAATGACCTACCTTGGCTCCAGGAAAAGACCTCCACCCAGGACAAAGAAAGATTGCTGCAGTTTTTTATCTCATTAACGTTTTCCTTATTTCCAAACCCCTTACCTACACCTTTTCCTCCTTATGAAAAGGGCCCATTTATAATAGAATGTAAGACAGTCTGTTAAGAGTGCAAACCTGCTGTTTTCTCAGATCGCTGATCATCTAAATAAAGAGCCCATAAAGATTCAATCCCTGTCTCTGCTTATTGGGTTTGGTAGATGACAAGCAGCATGAACACCAACTTTTCAAATCTCATAATCACTAAACCTATTAACTATAACTAAAGCTATTTTTTTTAAACTTTAGAGTTCCCTCATTAAATCCACTGTGAACGAAATTTCTTCCCTCCTGCCCCCATTTCTACCTATAAAAGTTTCCATTTTGTGCAAATCTGAGCACACTTCATTTGCTCAATGGGATGCTGCCAGATTTATGGGTCATTTAAAGCCAATTATCTTTACACTTGAATTTTTTAAATAACACTTTAAATAAGTCTGGCTGGGTAGATCAGTTGCTCTGTTAGTTAAAGGGCTATCCCCATATATCAGGTTGCAGGTTCCATCCCAGATCAGGGCACATACCAATTCATTCAAACAATGAATGCATAAATTAGTAAGCAAAACAATGATGCTTCTCTCTCTTCCTATTTATAATTAATTAAACAACTAATTTTATCTATCTATCTGTCTATCTATCTATCTATCTATATATATTACCCTAAAAAGTATACTTGAACCCTGACTGGTGTGACTTTGTGTTGGACATCTTCCTGCAAACAAAAAAGATCGCCATTTGATTCCTGGTCAGGGCACATCTCGGTTTTGGGCCAGGTCCCCAGCTGTGGACATGTAAGAGGCAACCAACTGATATTCCTCTTGCACATCAATGTTTCTCTCCCTCTTTTCCTTCCTCCTTCCCCTTCCTCCTAAAAATAAATAAATATATGCACATACTTTTTAAAAGTGTATTTGCACCCTGGCTGGTGTGGCTCAGTGGACTGAGTACCAGCCTGCAAATTCAAATGTTGCCGGTTCTATTCCCAGCCAGGGCACATACCCAGGTTGCAAGCCAGGTCTCCAGCCTGGTCTGTAGCTGGAGGCAGGTGAAAGGCAACCACACATAGATGTCTCTCTCCCTCCTCCTCTCTCTAAAAATAATAAATAAAAGCTTTATTAAAAAACTAAGTACACAAAGGTCCTTGGTTCAGAGAGTGTAAAAATGATAGGGGTTCAGAATATGGTCAAGGCTGCAGCAAAGGCATAGTGAGCATCATTGTCTTATAAAGCCATTTTGGACACAGACAACAAAGTAACACAGGCTGTGGGGCCCTTGCATGGAGGAGACGTGAGCACTCACCCAATGAGACCAGCCTCGTGCAGGTCTCTAGAATCACTTACTTTTGAACATTAAATCCCATAATTTACATCATGTTGAACCCTCTCCTGCAGGGTGAATGTCAGAGCCATGTAACGACAATACTCTAAGGGACAAATTGAGATTATTAAAGTCATCTCAAGGGATGGTATCACATCCTATCACCCAAAAGGTGAAGGTGCAGAATCCCAGCCCAAATTACCAATGTCTCCTTAGGATCATACTTTATACTGAGTTCAAAGAGGAGGCAAACTGCAGCTCAGACTGAAAAGATTCCCCTGGAGAAACTACTGGAACTGATATATGATGCCTTTTTTTGTGGAGACAGGAGGTCAGCTGGTAAGTGCTAATATATGAGGGAAATGGGAGAATAAAAAGCATGGGAATTACAACAATGAAAACAGCAGCTTCAGCCCTAGCTGGTGTGGCTCAATGGATTGAATGCCTACCTGCAAACGAAAGGGTTGCTGGTTTGATTCCCAGTCAGGGCACATGCCTGGGTTTTGGGCCAGGTATCCAGTTGGGGGTATGTGAAAGGCAACCACACATTAGTGTTTCTATCCCTGTCTTTCTCCCTCCCTTCCCTTCCCTTCTCTCTAAAAATAAATAAATACAATCTTAAAAAACAAAAAAAGTGAAGCCCTGTCTGGTGGCACAGTGGATAAGGTGTCAGCCTGTGAACCCAAGGTTGCTGGTTCAATTCCCAGTCAGGGCACATAACCAGGTTGCAAGCCAGGTCTCCAGCCAGGTCCGTAGCTGGAAGCAGGTGAAAGGCAACCATACACTGATGTTTCTCTCCCTCTCTGCTTCCCTCCCTTCCCCTCTCTCTAAAAATAATAAATAAAATCTTTTTTAAATCCCTTAAATTAAAAAAAAAAAAAAATAGCCCTGGCTGGTGGCTCAGTGGATAAGGCGCCAGCCTGCAAACCCCGGGGTCTCTGGTTTGATTCCCAGGCTGGGCACATGTCCAAGTTGTAAGCTAGGTCTCCATCCAGGTCCTTAGCTGGAGGCAGGTGAAAGGCAACCATGCATTGATGCTTCTCTCCCTCTCTGCCTCTTGCCCTACCCCACCCCTCTCTCTAAAAATAATAAATAAATAAATTAAAAAAAAAAACCAAATAACAAAGACAATAAACCACAGCAGCTTCAGCTGATCCTCCCTGGTTCACACTGCACCTGCCCCAGTGAAGGCTCCACAGCAGTGATAAGATTGTCCTGGGCTCCAGAGCCAGAATCCCAAATTGGAAATGAGCCTCTTAATTTGACATTTCTGTACTTAACTTGGAAGGCATTTTATTTCTCTAAACCTGGATTTTCTCAGCACTTCAATATTAGTTTCCATTCCGAGGGTGTTGTGAGAAGAGAAAATGTTCAAAACCCTAACCCTGGAATCCTGGTACCAGCAAGTACTCGGTGTGTTCCTCTATTGATCACCAGAGGCAAAGGTGGGTTCTATTATCACCTGCGTAAGGTTCAGGGAGCCCTAGCGAGTTGCCTTGAGATCCCGTAAACACAGGTTTTGTGGGTATTAAAGGGAATGAGGGGAGCCTGGCCTGTCAGATAACGGTGCATGAAGGTGAAGACCCAAACCTGAATCACTGGATCTTCTTAGGGCCAGTTTTGTGCTAAGGTCAAAGCTGAGGCAGACAAAGTGAACCTGGGACTCAAAACTTTCCCCTGGAGCCACCACGGGAGATGACAACAGACGGTGTTCCCATGAAGATTATAGATCATAGTATAAAGGAACCATGGGCATGGACAAGAGGTGGGATTGACTTTGGGGGGAATGGGTGGGTGGGGAGGGGGACAGAGGGGAGCAAAAAGGGGATGGATGTAATACAACAATAAAATTTTTAAAAAAGAATAAAACATGTTATAAAACTGTGAAAAAACAAGATTATAGAGCAGACAGTGAGTACTCTGGGACACGAGAGGAGTAAGAGGAAAATCATACAGTAATTCCAACAATTAAAACAGCAGCATCACCTGTTCCTCCCCCAGCCATCTGCTCTAAATTGAGAACTTCACGTGTTGTGGAGAGATTGCCCTCAGCTCTGCAGCCAGAATCCCAGATTTGCACAGTCTCTTGAATCTGACACTTATCTGTTGTATGAACTTGGAAAACTCACTTTATCTTCTGATCCTTGATTTGTCTCAAATTCCCTGGGTTTTGTAAGAATTGAGGAGAAAAGGCTTAAAAAAGGCACCTTCATTACTTTCATGTCGTGAATCGTGTGAATTTTGGAGAGCTCTAGACCCCCCCCCCCAAGATTCCCTGGTGAAAAATCCACACTGACACCTCGAGTGCTATGAAGATACCTCCTCCATGTGGTGGTGTCTGTGTGGACCTTGGCAACTCAGGGGTTCTGAGAATCCCCATTTACTTTTTACAAGCACTGGGGAGCAGAAGGTCCCAGAGGCATCTGGCCTGTGGATGGCACGCTCATGTGATGGTATCAGCAATTTTGTGCACATTGGCTGTACTACCAAACATAGCACCAAGGCCTGGAGCAGTTCGTTGCCCCGTATTACAGAAAATAGGAGACCCAGAGAAAAGATCCTTTCTCTACCATTGAGGTGATTTTCATAGCTCTGAGATTTAAACCTGGGTTGCATGGCCAAAGGTATGAAAAGTTGGGTCGCTGATCTCTTTCATTTACAGAAAGGCTTTGGAACTCAACAAATATCCTCACTCTCATACCAGCTGGTGCACCTTCACATTTTGCTCCATCCCAGCACACCCCAGATGACAGACCACCAAAATAAATAAGTAAATAATAAAGATGAACACTAAAAAGAAAGACTTTTTATTGGCATTACTAAATGTTTGAACTTACAAAAGTAATGACATGCATTAATAATGCAGATCATTCTTTTCCTCTTTTTGCACATAATTATTTAAAGTGTATTGTATGGCCCTATATATAATGTTGAGTATGCCAAAAAACTTTTAAAAACTGGAAATATTTTCTCTATATTGAAAACAATTATACTGGCCAAGATGGAGGCATAGGTAGACATGCTGAGCCTCTCCTGCCACAACTAAGAAGGAATAAAACTACCTCACAACTGGAGGCAGCCAGAAGTTACAGAAAAATCAAGCTGCATGGAAGTTCAACAAAGACATAAAGAAGAAACACTCACCCTGACAGGTACAGACGGGGTGGCACCGGCACAGAGGAAGCCGTGTAGCACCAGCGGCAGCAAAGGCAGCAGCGGCAGCAGCGCAGGCTGCAGAAAGCGCAGTTAACACTTTTTTAAAAAGTAGAGAGCAACACCTGGGGAGGCTCCCAGCACCAGACCAGACTGCGCAGCTCATAGTTCCAGCACCAGGGAAAATAAAGCCTCATTACTTCTGACTGTGAAAACCAGTGGGGGTGGGGCAGAGGAAGGAACTGCTGGTCTCTCAGCAGAGTCCACTTGTTTCGAAAGCCAAGGTCCTAGGTCTTCTGCAGTCCCACCCTCTCTGGGAATCATGGCCAGAGCAACAGCCAGAGAGGCGAACGGGAAGTGGGAGAAGGGCCTGGAAAAGGGGTGAGTGCTGGGCAATCAGCATTGTTCCCTCTCAGACCCCACCCCGACATATAGCACCAAAATGTGATGAAACAGCTTGCTCAGCACTGATGACATCTAACACTCCACCCCTTACAACATAACAGATGTGACAGCTTTAAGACACAGAGACAAACATAGGAGCTTGTCAAGTTGAAGAGACAGAGAAGTATGGTCCCAAAACAGTGAAGATATCAAGGTTCCAGTAGGAGAACTAAGTGACGAGAAGACACCCAACCTAACAGACGTAGAGTTCAAAACACTGATGATAAAGATGCTCACAGCCTTGACGGATTTGCTTGAGTACAGCAAATACAGAAAGGAAGAAGTGAAATGAAGGAAAATCCATACGAAACCAATGGCAAGGGAATAAAACTGGGGTTCAAGTCAGTGATTTGGAACATAAGGAAGAAGTAAACAGTAAACCAGTATAGAAGGAGGAAACAAGAATTGAAAAGAATGAGGAGAGGCTCAGGAACCTCTGGGACAACTTTAAACATGTTAACATCCGAATCACAGGGGTGCCAGAAGGAGAAGAGGAAGAGAAACACATTGAAAACTTATGTGAAAAAATAATGAAAGAAAACTTCCCAAATTTGGTGAAGGAAATACACATACATGTCCAGGAAGCACAGAGTCCCAAATAAGCTAGACTCAAAGAGGACCACAGACCACACCAAAATACAGCATCGTTAAAATGCCAAAGGTTAAAGATAGAGAGAATCATAAAAGCAGCAAGAGAAGAGGGTTACCTACAAAGGGGTTCCTATAAGATTATCAACACATTTCCCAAAAAAAACTTTGTAGGCAAGGGACTGGCAAGAAGTATTCAAAGAAGAGGGTTACCTACAAAGGGGTTCCTGTAAGATTATCAACACATTTCCCAAAAAAAAACTTTGTAGGCAAGGGACTGGCAAGAAGTATTCAAAGTGATGAAAAGCAAGGACCTACAACCAAGATTATTCTATCCAGCAAAGCTATCATTCAGAATGAAAGGGCAGATAAAGTGCTTCCCAGACAAGGTAAAGCTGAAGCCTTTATTCTATGAAACGTTAAAGGGGTTAAGTGAAGAAAAAGAAGATCAAAACAATGAACATTAAAATGATAACAAACTCAGAACTATCATTAACAGAACCTAAAAAATAAAAACAAAAACAAACTAAGCAAACAATCAGAACAGGAACGGAATCATAGGTATTGGCATCAGTTGCAGAGTTATGAGCAAGGAGTGGGAGGGTAGGAAATGGTTCAGGGATTAAGAAGCATAATTGGTAGGTACAAAATGGGCAGTGGGAAGTTGAAAATAATTTAGGAAAAGGTGATGCCAGGGAACTTATATGCACTGCCCATGGACTTGAATTAAGGGGTGTGGGATTGTTGGAGGAAAGACAGGTACTTGGCAGAGGGGAGCAAAGGGAAAAGACATTTCTTTTTAGAAAGAAAAAGAAGCAGCCCTAGTTGGTGGCTCGGTGGATAAGCCTAGGCCTGCAAAACCAAAGGTCGCTGGTTCGATTCCCAGCCAGGGTACATAACCAGGTTGCGAGCGACTTCTCCAGCCAAGCCTATAGCTGGAGGCAGATGAAAGGCAATCATACATTGATGTTTCTCTTCCTCTCTGCCTCGCTCTCCCTCTCTCTAGATATAATAAAATTCTTAAAACAAAACAAACAAAACATAATTTGTAGGTCCAAAAGAGAGCAGGTAGTTAATAATGTAGGAAAGTGTGAAGTCAAGAACTTATAAGCACAACCCGAGGACATGAACTAAGTGGGGTGGGACTGCTGGAGAGAAGGAGGGTACTGAGTGCAGGGGAGTAAAGGGAAAAGAAATTGGGACACATGTAACAGTAAAATTAATAAAATATACAATAATAATAATGATAATAATAAACAAAAACAATTATACAGTAAAGCAAGAGTTACACCTGTTATTTCACAAAGTAAAAATGAGTGACACTGCATTGTAACACATCTGTTGTTTCACTCTCCTATTTATTAAAGGAGATGAGTGTAAATTTATAACAGCAAGAAAGTCACATAAGAACACATTTTCCTAGAAACTTGTAATTCCTAAATACACATCTGCAAAAATGCTTGTCATGAATTCCTATAAAAATGCAAGTGAAACAGCAGAAATCTATTTAAAAAGCTGAAGTTAATAAAATGTAAACAAAATCAACAGTTTGTTAGGGTGGCAGAAATGAAACTCTATACTGCTGGTAAGAATAAAAAAGTAGCCCTGGCTGGTAGCACAGTGGATAAGGTGCTGGCCTGCGAACCCAAAGGTCGCAGGTTCGATTCCCCAGCCAGGGCACATAAAAAGGTTGCAAACCAGGTCTTCAGTCAGGTCTGTAGCTGGAGGCAGGTGAAAGGCAACCATACATTGATGTCTATCTCCCTCTCTGCCTCTCTCCCTTCCCCTCCTTCTAAAAATAATGAAATAAAATCTTTAAAAAAAAAAATTAAAAAAAAAAAAATAAAAAAGTTACAATCAGTTTACATCATAATTTGTTAGTCTTTAAAACTTAAACATTAGGCCCTGGCTGGTAGCACAGTGGATAAGACGCCAGCCTGCGAACCCAAAGGTCGCTGGTTTGATTCCCAGCCAGGACAAATAACCAGGTTGCAAGCCAGGTCTCCAGCCAGGTCTGTAGCTGGAGGCAGGTGAAAGGCAACCATACATTGATATTTCTCTCCCTCTCTTCCTCTCTCTGTAAATAATAAATAAAATTTAAAAAAAGCAAAAACTTAAACATTAAACTTATGAGAAATGTCCACTCTGAATATTTCTATAAAGTTTATCCCAGATAAATGGATAATCAGTTTTCTTCATTGTCATTACAAGGAATAAGAAAGTAACACTCCCTAAAACATAAGCATTTCCAAAGTGTGAACTCCCCAATGTTTAGATGGCATAACTTTGTGGCTAAGTAATTTCCCACATTTACTTCATGCTTGAAGCCTTTAACCAGTTTGAGTTCTTTGATAACAGAGGCCATAGCTACTGATAAAAGATTTCTCACATTTGCTAACCACATAAGGCCTTTCTCTTGTATGATGTAATAACAAAAATATATGGCAATGTAGTAAAATATTGTTCACATTTTTGCACTCAAAAGGCCTTATTAAGTTATGTGTGCATTCTCTGATGACAGACAAGGGCCATAACTATTGGTAAAACATTTTTCTATTTAGGACATTCACAAGGTCTTTCTTTCTTCAGTGTGAAATCTCTCATGATAGCGAAGGTTACTAACACGAACAAAAGATTTCCCACAATCACTACAGGCATAAGGCCTTTTTCTTGTATGGACTCTCTGATGACAACGGAGGTCACTGCTGCTGGTGAAAGATCTTCCACATTTATTGCACTCGTAAGGCCTTTCTCCCTTATGAACTCTCTGATGATAACGAAGGCCATTGTTACTTGCAAGAGATTTCCCACATTCGTTGCACTCATAAGGCTTTTCTCCAGTGTGAAATCTCTGATGATAACGAAGGCCATTGTTACTGGTGAAAGCTTTCCCACATTTACTGCACTCATAAGGCCTTTCTCCAGTGTGAACTATGTAATGTAAACGAAGGTCAGAATTTCTTTGAAAAGATTTCCCACATTGACTGCATGCATAGGGCCTTTCTCCAGTGTGAACCCTCTTATGAGCATGGAGGTTACTGCTCCAGGTATAAGATTTTCCACATTCATGGCACTTATAAGGCCTTTCTCTAGTATGAACTCTCTCATGAAAACGGAGGCGACTTCTAAAGAAAAAAGATTTCCCACATTCATGGCACACATAAGGCCTTTCTGTAGTGTGAACTCTCTCATGATAATAGAGCTTATTACTACTGGTAAAAGACCGGTCACATTCACTGCACTTATAATGCCTTCCCCTTGTGTGAACTCTCTGATGACACTGGAGGCCAAGACTGTTTATGAAAGATTTCCCACATTCATTGCACTCATAAGGCCTTTCTCTAGGATGAACTCTTTGATGTTTACCGAGGCTACTGCCTGTGGTAAAAGACTTTCCGCATTCACTGCATTCATAAGGCCTTTCCCCTTTGTGAAGTCTCTCATGACAATGAAGGCCATAGTTGCTGGTAAAATATTTTCCACACTCATGGCACAAGAAACACTGTTTTCCATTATGAACATCCTTGTCCTGTACAACAGCATGTTTACGGCTAACAGCATTCTTGAATAATCTCCAGGTGTGATGATTTTTTCTTTGAAATGTCACTTCAGATAGAGAAATTATATTTGGCCTTTCCTTGATTTGAGTGGCATTTTGCTGGAGATTTCCTGAAATGGTCAGAAAATTCTTCACAACCTCACTAGCAATAAAAGTTTTTGATATATGGAAATTGTAGCTATTTGCAAGAGAGCCCTTGTCTCCTCCATGTAAAAAAGGTTTTTCTCTTATGTGCTGTTCTTGGTGCTTGTAATTATTTGCCTGGAAATAAAACTGTTTTGCACAAGCCCCACACCGGAGCAGTCTCTGGCTATATTGTGTTCCCTGCTGCGCAACCAAGAGGAAAATGTCTCTCAAGACGGGCCCACAACTCTCACAGGGGTGGCTCTTCTGGGAAGATGAAGCTGCCTTCAGATACTTTGCCTGTGAGACTTGTACAGAAACATTTTCTTCAATGGGTGCCTCCACATCCTCTGTTCCACAGCAGCAACCTGAACACAAAGAAATGTTAATATACTGTGATCCTATAAAGAAAAGAATAAAGGAACCATGTACATGGACAACAGGTGGGATTGACTTTGGGGGGAATGGGTGGGTGGGGAGGGGGACAGAAGGGAGCAAAAAAGGGATGGATGTAATACAACAATAAAATTAAAAATATTAAAAAAGAAAAGAAAAGAAAAGAAAGCCCTGGCTGGTGGCACAGTAGATAAGGCACTGGCCTGTGAACCCAAAGTTTGCTGGTTCGATTCCCAGCCAGGGCAACATAACCAGGTTGCAAGCCAGGTCTCCAGATCTATAGCTGGAGGCAGGTGAAAGGCAGCCAGCCATACATCGATGTCTCTCTCCCTCTCTGCCTCTCCCTCTTTCCAGCTTTCTAAAAATAATAAATAAAATCTTAAAAAAGAAAAAAGATAATCTCATCATAAATGTTGATACGTCACATCTAGGCAGACAGTATAGAATGATTTCAATACAAGTGAGTTAGACTTTGCAAAAATGACTATTGTACATTATACAGCCCTTAATGTCAGTAAATGGTAAAAACAATGGGAGGACAGAAACAGAATGAGACAAAAGAAAGAGAGGCAGGGTTTACAAGTAGTTCCTCTGCTAGTAGCTTCTATGAGGACTGTTCCTGCTGGTGTCATAGGTGTAGAGATGAATTTGAAAGTGCCCAAAGCCAAGAAAATCAACTGCAGCAGAACAGATGCTGTTCAAGGTCAATATGCACACACTGTAATGTGCTGCAGATATGTATCGCAGTTGAAGAGCAGTACAGAGAGACTTGTGAGAGAAATGGTTGAGGTGTAGAGTTTAGAGAGGTGAAGATCATCCATAAACTGGAAATCTGATTAGAAAAAAACAATTGCTAGAATGGTCCAGTTGGCAGTGTCAATAATGGGCAAAAACAAGTAGATTGGTATATTGGCACTGGAAATGGTAATAAAAATAAAACACTATTGTACAGCCTGGGTTCCCAGTTATGACCTTATGACAGAGACCTCCCACCGTTCAAGGCAAGACCCTTTCTGATCTCACCCTAGGTGGCTAATGTCATGCCCCTCCTGTGATGCACAAAGGACCCTTCCCATTAACTTCCTTGTGATTCATTATATAGGATACAGATAATACACTTCTAAAGAGAAACTGAAGAGTTGGATGGCCAGCACTATGGTGGAAAAACACAGCACAAAACAAATCACAGAAATAATATCTATTAGTGGTACCAGCAAGATGGCAAAATAGGAGTTACCAGAATTCATTAACCTTCCCAGTAAAAGTAGATAGTTATCCACAAATGAAAACAGACGTGGGGAAGGAAAATAAAAGTTCGAACAGAGCAATGAAGAAGAGTAAAAAGAAACAACTGCACAGAAAGAATGACTGGAGAGATCAGGTGTACAAAGATGCCTGGGACCAAAAGACAAGAATCAAAGCTAGCTCTTTTGGCCAGTTTGCTTGTGTGAAATTGAACCATAATGGCCTGTTCAGTGAAGAACACTGGAAAACTTTGTTGATGGAATCTTTCAAAGCCCTGGAACATCTGAAACCTCTCCAGAGTTTATACCTCAGGGGACACCGCAGAGTTCATCACAGGCATGGATTACAAAAATCCCCTTGGCCACAACCTTCCCCAAAACATTAAAGCGATCATATTTCCCTAGGAGTGCTTGCAACCTAAAACTCCAAAAGCCAATGCTGCCAGTGAGAAAAAAATACTGCCAAAGCCGGGGAGGACCCATATATTCTTTGTGAGTCTGACCTTGTCTTGTGGAGAAGCAAAGTGATTAGATGGCTAGGACTTCTCTCAAGTCTAAAACACAACAGACCCCCAGTCAGAAAGAAGCCTTGCATCTATGAGCAGATAGAGTTGTTTTTTACAGTTTTTATTTATTGATTTTAAAGAAAGAGAGGGCCCTGGCTGGTAGCACAGTGGATAAGGCACCGGCCTGCGAACCCAAAGGTCACAGGTTCAACTCCCCAGCCAGGGCATAACCAGGTTGCAAACCAGGTCTCCAGTCAGGTCTGTGGCTGGAAGCAGGTGAAACACAACCATACACTGCTGTCTCTCTCCCTCTCTGCCTCTCTCCCTTCCCCTCTTTCTAAAAATAATGAAATAAAATCTTTTTTAAAAAAAAGAAAGAAAGAGAGGTAGGGAGAGAAAAACATTGGTTTGTGCTCAGTGGATAGGTGCTGACCTGTGAACCCAAAGGTCGCTGCTTTGATTTCCAGCCAGGGCACATAACCAGGCTGCAAGCCAGGTCTCCAGCCAGATCTGTAGCTGGAGACAGGTGAAAGGCAACCATACATTGATGCTTCCCTCCTTCTCTGCCTCTCTCCCTTCCCCTCTCTCTGAAAATAAATTCTTTAAAAAATAATAATAAAAAAATAAAAGAAAAAAAAAAAACATTGGTTTGTTGCCACACTTCTATATGTTCTTTGGTTGAATATGTATATACCCTGACCAGGGGTCAAACACAAATTTGGTGTATCAAAATGACGCTTTAACTAGCCGAGGCACCTGGAAGGGCTAGAGCTTTCTCCCAAACCAAAATTAATCCATATGGTTAAATGGATTAACTGGGTCATTAAATATGTAGATATAAACATTAGACTATAAAATACAGCCCTGGCTAGTGGCTCAGTAGATAAGGCACCGGCCTGTGAACCCAGGTCATTGGGATGCAAGCCAGGTCTCCAGCCAGGTCCGTAGCTGGAGGCAGGTGAAAGGCAACCATACATTGATGCATCTCCTCCTCTCTGCCTCCCTTCCTTCCCCTCTCTCTAAAAATAATAAATAAAATCTTTTTAAAAAATACAAAAAGCAAAACACATTCCATCTGTACACTGTGGTTTTTTTCTGTAGAATCCCTAGTTTGATTCTTTGGTAGATGGAATTAATGACAATTTTTAAATTTGACCTGTAAAGGTAAAATAAAGTTAAAAGTATTAAAAATGATAATGGCCACAATTTTTTAAATTTTTAAATATTTATTTTTATTGATTTTTTTCCATTACCATTTATCTCCCTTATAGCCACTATCCCCACTACTATAATTTGACAATAGGTGCACAATATAAAAGATGTGAATTGTGCCCTGGCTACAGTGACTCAAGTGGGTTGAGCCTTTGAACCAAAGTGTCACTGGTTCAATTTCCAGTCAGGGCACATACCTGGGTTTCACGCCAGGTCCCCAGTTAGGGTCACATGAGAGGCACCACATATTGATGTTTCTCTCCCTCTCCTTCTCCAGTACCCTCTCTCTAAAATAAATTTTAAAAATGTTTAAATAAATAAATAAAAGATGTGAATTATGACATCAAAAACATAAAATACTGTATGTGAGAGATACAAGAGTAAAATATTTATATGCAATTAAACTTTTTATTTTATTTTATTTATTATTCTTAGAGGGGAAGGGACAGAGGCAGAGAGGCAGAGACACATCAGTATATAGTTGTCTTTCACCTGCCTCCAGCTACAGACCTGGCTGGAGATCTGGCTTGCAACCTAGTTATGTTGCCCTGGCTGGGAATCGAACCAGCAACCTTTGGGTTGGCAGGCCAGCACCTTATTCACTGTGCCACCAGCCAGGGCTACAATTAAGCTTTGATTAGGTTCAAATAGACTTTGAGTAGTTTTACATGCACCTCATGGAAATGACAAACAAAACTTAAATACACAAAAGAGAACATAATCAAAGCATTCCACTAGAAAAAAAGTTATCAAATCATAAAGGGAAGAAGAGAAACAAAAGAACTACAAAAAAGCCTGAAAACAATGAAAGTCCTTACACAAATTCTCCAATCTAAAGACACAGAGTAACTGAAGGAATAAAAAGAAAGATGCAATATATGCAACCTACACAAGACTTACTTCATCTTTAGGGAACGAATAGGCTGATAGTATAAAATGGAAAATATATTACATGCAAATGGACACCAAGAGAGATCAGGAACAGCTAAATTTCTATCGGACAAAATGCTAGACTAACTCAAAAACTCTTTTTTTTTTTTTTTTCCCGCCCTCAAACACTCTTTTAACAGACAGTGGTCATTATGGAATGATAAAAAAAAAAAAGTAAATCAAAAGAATATAGAACTTTATTTTTTATTTATTTTAAAAACTATTTTTAGAGAGAGGGGAAAGGATAGAGGCAGAGAGAGAGAGAGAGAGAGAGAGAGAGAGATCACTGTATGGTTGCTTTTCACCTGCCTCCAGCTGGGGACCTGGCTGGAGACCTGGCTGGAGACCTGGTTACGTGCCCTGGCTGGGAACTGAACCAGCGACCTTTGGGTTCGCAGGCTAGTGCCTTATCCACTGTGACACCAGCCAGGGAGGAATATAGCCCTTTAAATACTACATACCCAATGTTTAGAGCATTGTCCTAGTATGCCAAGGTTGTAAGTTTGATCCCCAGTCAGGGTACATACAAAAATTAACCAATAAGTACATAAATGAGTGGGACAACAAATTGATGTTTCTCTCCCTCTAAAATCAATAAATTAAAAAATAGATATGCACCCAAGATCAGAGTCCCTAGGAATTTAAAAACAATGTTGTGAGACCTGATAGCAGAAAATGCAATCCAAAATAGTAAAGAACTTCAATACTGCCTTTTCAACAATAGGTAAGTCACCCCAACTGAAAAACAAATAAGAAAGTATTGAGATTTAATTACACTTTAGATAAAACAAAGGCAGTAGAAATATATAAAATATTACACCCAGCCCTGGCTGGTGTGGCTCAGTGTATTGCACATTGCCTTGCAAACCAAAGGCTCACCGGTTCAGTTCCCAGTCAGGGCACATGCCTGGATTTTGGGCCAGGTCCCAAGTTGGGGATAGTCAAGGAGCAACCACACTTTTTTTTCTCTCCTTCTCTCTTTCTCTCCCTTCCCCTCTCTCTAAAAATTAAAACAAAAAAAAAAAACCCACTACACCCAAGTGTAGCAGAATACACATTCTTTTCATGTATTATAGGTAAAATTCTCTAGTTATCTGACATTAGGTCAAGGAACTTTTCTGGTTGCAGTGGTAAGAACGTAGAAACAAATTTTAGTTTCAAAAAAGGTTCTGCCCTGGCTGGCATGGCTCAGTGGTTTGGTGCCAGCCTGCAAACCCAAGGGTTGCTGGTTCGATTCCCAAGTTGGGGCACATAACCAGGTTGCAAGCCAGGTCTCCAGCTAGACCTATAGCTGGAGGCAGGTGAAAGGCAACCATGCATTGATGCTTCTCTCCCTTTCATCCTCCCATCCTGCCCTTCTCTATGAAAATAATGAATTAAAAAAAAAAAAAAAAGACCCTGGCTGGTAGCACAATGGATAAGGCACTGGCCTGCGAACTCAAAGGTCGCTGGTTCGATTCCCCAGCCAGGGCACGTAACCAGGTTGCAAGCCAGGTCTCCAGTCAGGTCTGTGGCTGGAGGCAGGTGAAAGGCAAACATACATTGATGTCTCTCTACCTCTCTGCCTCTCTCCCTTCCCCTCTCTCTAAAAATAATAAAATAAAATAAAAGATAATAGCTCCCCCTGCCCAAAAAAGAAAAACAAGGTGAAAAAATCACAAACATGCAGACATTAACACACTCCTAAACATTTAACAAGTCAAAGGAAAAAAAAAAAAACAAAAAAAAAACAAAAGAGAATTCAAATACATCTCCATACAAATGTGAATGGAAACACAAGCTACCAGCAATTATGTATGGGATGGAGAAAAAAGGTAGAGCAAATTTTATAAAAATGAATACCCACATTTAAAAAAGTTCTTGCCCTGGCTGGTAGCACAGTGGATAAGGCACTGGCCTTCAAACCCAAAGGTCGCTGGTTCGATTCCCAGTCAGGGCAACATAACTAGGTTGCAAGCCAAGTCTCCAGCCAGGTCTGTAGCTGGAGGCAGGTGAAAGGCAACCATACATTGATGTTTCTCTCCCTGTCTTCCTCTCTTCCTTCCCCTCTCTCTGAAAAATTATAAAGAAAATCTTTTCTAAAAATAAAATAAAATAAAAAAACTTAAAAAGTTCTCAAGTAAACAACCTAAATTTGTACCTCAGAAAACGAGAAACTAAGGCCAAAGTTACTAAATGAAAAAACATTCCATATTAATAGACTAAAATACAGAAAATAAAAACAAAAGAATAACAAAATGATTACCCACTTTTAAAAAATGATATGAAATACTGGCAAATCTTAATGAAAGATTACACATTATCCCTGATACTACAAATCATGAAGGATCCTAAGAGATGTTTGCAGGTGATACAACCTCATGTACATAATATCATCAAGATTCCACCATGAATTTCAAAATTAATGAACAAATTCAGTAAACCTACAGGATGTACAATTAATAGACAAATCTGTTCCATTTCTATACAATATAAAAATATAACAATAAGATCCGACAGAGAAATTAAGAAAATAATCACTATTACAATAGTTTGAAAAACCATAAAATACCTGGGAATAAATTTACCCAAAAAGGTGCAAGATCTGTACACTGAACACTATTACAGTGATAAGAGACATGAAAGAAAGCACAAATAAATGGGAAGACATTTGTTCTTAAATTCTAAGAACTAATATTGTAAAAATGTACTTACTACTGATTTAATGAAATCCGACTGAAATTGTGATGGTATTTCACACGGAAATAAAAACTAAAACCTAAGACCACCTTCATTAGCCACAGCAATATTCAGCAGGAAGAACAAACCTGATGGTACCGTGTTTTCTGGTTTCACTCTGTTACAATGCTATAGCAACCAAACACTGTGTTCCTAGCCAGACACAGAAGCATAAAACAATAGTACAGAACAGAAAATACAAAAATAAACCTAGGCACATATAGTCAAGTAATCTTTGACAAAAAGTGGAAGAATATATATGGGGAAAAAGCATAGCCTCTATAATGAATGCTGTTAGGAAAACTGGATAGTATACCACTCATAAAAATTAACTCCAAATGGATTAAAAATTAACTGTAGAAACTAAAAACATAAAGCTCATAAAAGATAACCTAGAGAAAAAGCTCTGTGATATTCGCGTCAGCAATGATTTTCTGGATATGACACCAAAACACAGGAAACTAAAGTAAAAATGAAAAATCTAAACTACACCTAATAAAAAAGCTTCTGCCCAGCAAAAACAAATAAACAAAAAAATGAACAGAACAAAAATGCAATCTATAGGTTAGTAGAACACACTTGCAAACCATATATAATTACCCCCTGAAAAATGTGTGGGTTTGGGTCAGACCTCCACAATAAAACAAGTATCACAATATAAGGAGTCACATAAAAATTTTGATTTCCAGTGAACAACAGAGTTCCGTTTATATCATACTCTAGTCTCCTATTGGTTCAATAGCATTATATCTTTAAAAATGTACATAAAGACCTGGCCAGTGTGGCTCAGTGGATTGAGTGCCAGCCTGAGAACCAAGGGGTCAAGGTGTGATTCCCTGTTGGGGCACATGCTTGGGCTGCAGACCAAAGACAACCACACATTGATGTTTCTCACCCTCTCTTTCTTTCTCCCTTCTCTTCTCTCTAAAAAATTAATAAATAAAATCGTTTTAAATTAATAAATACACCCTGGCTGATGGTACATTGGGTAAGGTGCCAGACTGCGAACCCAAAGGTTGCTGGTTCAATTCCCCAGCCAGGGCAACATAGCCAGGTTGCAAGCCAGGTCTCCAGACAGGTCTGTGGCTGGAGGCAGGTGAAAGGCAACCATACATTGATGTTTCCTTCCCTCTCTGCCTGTCTCCCTTTCCCTCTCTCTAAAAAGAATAAATAAAATCTTTAAATTTTCTTTAAATAAATTAAATTTAAAATGTACATGAAAATTAAAAATACCTCATTACTAAAAAAATGCTAACTATATACTATGACTGCTCAAAAAAATGGCATCAATAGACTTGCTGAATGGAGTTTCCGTAAACCAAATCTGTAAAAATGCAATTACCTGCAAAGTACAATTAAGCAAATACAAAGATATATCTAATAAAAAGTTAATATATAAAATATACAAGATATTAAAAAGACTCATTAGCAAAAAAAAAAAAAAAAAAGGACTTAGAATGTGCACATGTTTTTTTCAAAAGAACATATAAAAATGACCACGAGGAGCCCTGGCTGGTGTGGCTCAGTGGATTGGTGCCAACTTGAGAACCCTAAAGGTTGCTGGTTCGATTCCCAGTCAGGGTACACAACCAGGTTGCAAGCCAGGCCTCCAGCCAGGTTCCCAGCTGGAGGCAGGTAGGAGACAACCATACATTGATGTTTCTCTCCCTTTCTTCCTCCCTCCCTGCCCTTCTCTCTGAAAATAATAGATAAAATCTTAAATAAAATGACCATGAGGAATATAAAAAAGTATTTTCCTCACTAACTGAGGTGGAATCCATTGGGCTCCCTGTAAGATCACCAACCACAAATTCTTCCCTATGAGGGTTCAGTACACCACGCGTTGTGGCTGCAGGGAAAGAATGGGGTCGTGCTAATGACCCAGCCTTAGCAAAAACAACATCTACCAAAAAAAACTAAGGAAGCAAGCAGTTCCCACAGTTTGTATCTGAGGATAGAACACACCCTGAAGAAAGGGGGCATGAGAAACTGCAAATTCTACTCCAGGTCCCTGTGGAGTCTGAGGATCTTACCCAGTGAGGATATAAGAGCAAAGTTCTCCAGCATCACATCCAGGTACAGGCGTCTCTGAACGTTGTCAAGAAGGCGCCATTCCTCCTGGGAGAAGTACACAGCAACGTCCCCAAAGGTAAAATCCACCTATCGGGATGAACACAAGTGAAACCAGAACATTACGTCTCTGAGAACCCACGATCCCTGCGCCCACCCCAACACTTCTTCCTTCACAGGCAAACATCTCCTCAATTCAAAGGCAATGGGCAGCTGGCAGCTTGCCCCAGACTAATCCCCTGCACCTGTCACCCAAGCCCCCCTTTTCTGTGACTTCAAAGTAAGCTAAGGCAGCCCAAAGCTCTCCTGTTGCTCTATGCTAATCTCTTCCTTGTTTCCCTGTCCCCAGTTGTTGTTTTTTTGTTTTTTGGTTTTCTTGCTATTTTATTTATTTATTTATTTATAATTTTATTGTTGTTGTATTACATCCATCCCCTTTTTTGCTCCCCTCTGTCCCCCTCCCCACCCACCCTTTCCCCCCAAAGTCAATCCCACCTGTTGTCCATGTCCATGGTTCCTTTATACTAGGTTCTTGTGTTTTGTTTTTTTTTTTTAAGATTAAAAAAATATATATTTTATTGTTTTTCAGCGGGGAAAGGAGAGAGGCAGAGAGGGAGAGAAACATCCATGTAGGGTTGCCTTTCACCTGCCTCCAGCTGTGGATCTGGCTGGAGACCTGGCTTGCAACCTGGTTATGTTGCCCTGGCTGGGAATCGAAGATTTTTTTTTTTTTAATTTCATTATTTCTACCAAGAGGGGAAGGGCGAGAGGCAGAGAAGGAGTGAGATATCCATGTATGGTTGCCTTTCACCTGCCTCCAGCCCCAGACCTGACTGGAGACCTGGCTGGCAACCCGGTTCTGCGTCCTGGCTGGGGAATCGGACCAGCGAGCCACCTTTGGGGTCGCAGGCCGGCGCCTTCTCCGCTGTGCCACCAGCCGGGGCTCCCACTTTTAATCAACGTGTCCTCGTGGCCACCTGCACTCCTGCGTGAAACCTAGAACCAACACACCACCAGCGGGAAACACCGGCTCCTCAGGGCCGGACCCGCGTCCAGGAACAATAATCATACCCGGTCCCAAGGCCAGTGGTGCGCTCTGCTCGCTGTCCCAAGAGCCACAGCAGCGGAAGGGGCATGTGCAGCCGAGCGAGACTCGGAATCCCCGCTCCAGCCCTACGGGCAGGGTTCCCGCCTTGGGGCCCAGCGATGCCCCCGCGTCTCCGCCATCACGCCTGCGGGAAACCGCCCGCATGGGCTCCGCCGGGACCCGGGACGTCGGCTCGCACTCCCCGCGGCCGCGCACCCCCTGCGCGACCTGCTCCCCCGGGGCCACGCCCGCAGCTCCGCCGGCGGCCCCGCGCGGGCGCGTCTCCCGAGTCTCCCGGGAACCGAGCCTGCGGCTTCCGGGGAGCGAGCAGCGGCGCCGGGACGGGGGGGCGCGACCGAGGCGCAGCGGGAAGGAGCGCGGGGTTCCGAGTCCCCCGTCCTCTCGCCAGGGAACCCCCTACCCCGCGGGGGCCCCCACCCAGGGCACGACCCCGGCCCGCAGCCGCCGCGTCCCTCGCGGAAACCCCGACCACGAGCCGCAGCCCCAACCGGAAGAGACGGACTCGGACTCGGCCCCCCGGAAAAGGCCGGGGACCCCAGGAACCGCGCCCCGGCTCCCCTCCCGCCCCAGCGCGCCCGCGTCCACTCGGGGGACACGCGTCTCGCTCGCTTCCCCGCTTCCTCCCCGAGGAAAACCTGCTTCCGTCGCACCCCGGCTCGTCGCGCCACCCGCTCCCGGGCCGCCGGGGCCGCGCACTCACCTCGGCCGGGCGCCTGAGCGCGGCCGCCGCCATCGACCGTGTGGCTGCGCGGGGCGGGGCGGCGGACGCTTTCCCGGCCCTCGGTCGCCGAGGCGCAGCGGCGGGGCTTCGTGCGGTGACCGCCACGCTCGCGCCTTCTCCCTCCGACCCTGAGGCGGCAGGATCGTCGCCGGGTTACGGGGAAAACTGCAACGGAGGAAATGCCCGCCAGGAGGACGGCGGGGATCCAAGTCCCAAGAGCCTCCGCGACGAAAACCAGTTCTGAGCTTTCATTGGCTCCGTGTCGCCCGGCCTTCTGGGTAGTGTAGTTCCTGCCCTTCAAGGCCGGGCGCGGGGTTTCCCCAGCGGACTCCGGAGGCGGACTAGGGGCACACCCCAGGAATACGAGGGGAGCCCTGGGGGTGGGGGTGGCTGCGTTGCTTGGAGCAGGATCCCACGCACTGAAACCCTGACCTTTTTTTTTTTTTTAGGGGTCTTTCCATTGATTTGGTATTCTTTTATTTCTTTCATCAATGTTTGTAATCTCATAATACAAATCTTTCACCTACTTGATAAAGTTTTTTAATTTTTTTTAATTTTATTGTTGTTGTATTACATCCATCCGCTTTTTGCTCCCCTCTGTCCCCCCCCCCCCCCCCCCCC